>JAEUWS010000783.1:0-83583 GCA_018524945.1 Podaxis sp. C-F-92630
ACGGGTCCTGAAGGGTTACGAGAAGTAATCAAGAAGTTCAACGAGAAGCTCGCAACCCGGGTCGCAAAATATGCGGTAGATAATCCAGGCAAAACCTCAAATTTCTTTATAAGTCCATGATAACGTGTTAACCGGGTGCTACAGAACAACTGGTTTTGACCTTTGATGCTTCCTCTGTTTTTATGAGCATGCTCGAGAACCCCCATGACTTCGGGTTCAACGACACTACTACGTATGTATGCTTGCTTGGGTTGCCTTTCAGAACAACCAGCTGAAATTATTGGTAGTTTTTGTACAACTTGCCCAGACCAAGAGACCATGTTCTGGCACAGTATGTGTGCATTCATACGACTGAAAAGCAGAAGTGACACACTTTTCTAGATGACGAGCACCCAACTGAGCATGTCCATCGGATTCTGGCAGAAGAAGTAGAAAAGTATTTACGAAGCCTGGCTCATAGCTAGTCCAGCCCACGTCATATTTTCCCGAAGCGCTTGCCGTGTTTAATCGGTATTTTGTATAAGATAAATGTCTAAATCTCTCGCTAGTGGAAGTGACTATTTCGCCGGCTCATCGATGCTTCGTCATCTGACCACATCTGATCAACATTCCCTGCGGCAGAAGCAGCAAAACGTATACATGCGCCCGGGCCGCTCATGTAGTCTCTCCCGACGAAGGTCACTCCCATACATAAATCTGAACATGGTCCTGCGACTTATCTCATTTCTCTCAAATCATGATCTCGCCCTTACTCGCTCTCCAGTGGCTCGCATTGGTGACACCAGTAGTCGCTTCCAGTTCTCGATCATTCTCATGGGACCGTGCTAAGTATATATACGCCTTTGGTGACTCATACTCGTTTGTACAAGGCACCCGGGGTTTCGCGAACTTCAGGTGAAACTCTGAGTATCCGTATCCCTTCAGGACTGCGTTTGATAAAGTTGTTCGCAGTTTTATAGGCGATAAATTGAACCTCGCCTTCACACCGAGGGAACTTCTCACCAATGAGATAATACCGAAAAATGTAAGCTCTCCAGGGTTAAAGATTTATGAAGACTAAGCACACAGCCACAGACAAGCTCCGAAGGTTCCAACTGGGTAAGCTCCTTATCCAGAACATCGGAATGTTTAAGTGATAATGCGCGAATCAAGCTCGAGTTCCTCACTGAATGCTTCGAAGGAAGTCCACTCAACTGTCGGAGACAATTATGGGACTTTGCATTTGCAGGCGCAGATATCGACGGGGATCTGTGAGATGAGCCCTACATGCGTGTTTCTTGCAGCAGTTGACCAGCGCACGCTCCAGCCTCCCATTACACCACAATTTCACTGTCCCTTTGGTAGACCAAGTTACCCAGTGGATTAACTATGCCTCAAGGGTGGTACCTCACCCTCGGAGCGAGACACTGACCGTCTGGTGGATAGGAATAAATGATACGGGGGACACAAATCACAATTCGACCGTCTGTGTACTTGCGTTTCTCGGTGTCGCTAGGCTGAATCCATCCCACAGATCACTGACTTCGCAGCATTCTGGGAAACAGAAATGCAATCCTATTTCCAAGCTGTTGTAGGTTCTCCCTTTGCACACGTACAGTAAGTTCTTGAGACCGAACACTGATGACAAATGTAGAGCACCGCATCTAAGCACGGCCTGGAGACGCATCTCTTCCTCAACGTCCCACCAGAAGAAAGGTCTCCCGGATCCCTTGGGAATCCAGGAATGCTCAAGGATCATATAGTCCTCTTCAATGCCATCCTCGCCGCCCATGTCAGCCAGTTCGCAAAGGCTCACCCAGGTATTTAGCCCCTATTTTGAAACACAGCAATGACGTCATGCAATGCCCAGACAACATCGTAATGGCCTTTGATGCTCATACATGGTTCAATCACGTTCTCGATAACCCCGGAGTCTTTGGATTTACGAATGTTACAGGGTACAGAGATGGTTTATCGCCTCGATCCTTGCTCAAAGCTGACTGTTTCCAGGTTCTGCACCTGTGCCAATCCTACTGGCTATTTCTGGTATAGTTAGTTCATCCCGATTGTTGATCCTTGTGTGTTGTAATAATGATCTCCCAATAGATAGCGGTCATCCGACGGAACGTGTTCACCAGCTTTTAGCACAGGCAGTGAAGGATCAACTGCTTAGCATCTGACAGAGTCGTACACCCCAACCATGATACATGTTACATCTAGCACCGATGTCTCCTTTTCACTATATGCGGATCGAGCAGGCGATAGAAACCAAACGAGCATAGGAGAATAGGTAGTGGGTGTCTGAAGCACCATAATTAAGGAAAGAAGTCATCCGGATCTACTTAGGTATCTCCTTCCCCAGCGATCGAGGGAAAAGGAGGTTGGTTTTAACACTATCGTGTAGACGTGCATAAACGTAACGCTCCAAAAAACCAAAGAAAAAAAGGGAAGGGCGAAAGCATAAGTTGAGAACAGGAGACAATAGGGAGGGACGATAAACTATGTACTACAGGTCCTAATAAAAAAAAAAGAAGGGGAAGTTGTATTATCAGAAGAAAAGATATGTAGTGATAAATACTCCCAACGCTATGATGACAACCACCTGAAGGGGAACACCGTCCTGATGGTAGTAGGGTGGCTCATCGATGACAGTTTGCCTGTCGTCGGTTTCTGCAGTACTTGCAGCGTCGGAAGTTCTCCGACCCCGCCTGCTGCGAACTTCGGATGTAGCTGCAACTGACATCGTGGCAATATTGGCGCGCAGCCTCTCAATTTCTGCCTGTGCCTCCTTGTATTTTGCGAGAAGCTCCGTGTTGAGAGGGTTCTCGACATACACAGTCTCGATTGTCGAGGGGGGAGGTGGAACGTGTGCCGGTGGAGTATGAGTTTGTGGACGAACGGGAAGGGGTTCGGACTCCTCATGTTCATCAAACGCATGAGTGGGCTGATGTACCTGAGGCGACGGTGGTGGATGAATAGAGGCGTCAGGAATGGGAACTTCCCGAGGTTGGGGCTCTGGCTGCGGTGGGACAGGCGGGATGTCGTGATTCTCTTCGTCGTGATACTCGTGAGAAGGCTCGCGCGACATATGGTCATCCACCACAGGAGGGGGAACAGGAACCTGGGGTTGAGGTTGAGGCTCAGCCTCGTGGTGAATAGGAATAGGAACGGGAGGGACTGGTGGTACAAAGTCGGGGATCCCAGGATGAATGTGGCCATTGGCGTTGTGAGTTCTGGTAGTGTCGTATGCCTGCTGCTGTAATGCGGGTCAGCTTCAACAACAGGTGTAGTGATGGTTTTGCCATACGAAGTCAGGAGCGCCTAGAGCCTCATTCCGGTTCAGAACAGCTGGAATGTTCTCTTCTTCCTCCTCCAGTGGTCCCTCTTCAGCGGGAAGATATAGCACTCGCAACTTCTGTTGGTGGACAACACCTTCGTCGTTCATGTCGGGACTCAACCACTAAAAGGGAAATTTGAAATTCAGAAAAAGGGGCAAACGGGTAGAAATCCTCTTACAAGGTCATGCAACGCCATTGTCTCCTTCTCCGGTGTGATGAGGGTGCTTTGTACGAGGAACTTGTCTTTGCATTTCGAGTTAAGAGGAGGCTCCTCCTTGAGCGGTTGAAGCATAACTATCAAGGGGTGGTAAACACATTTAGAGTTGCAATGGCGCAGCCGCAGGAGGGCACATACCAGAAACATCGACACTCTCGCCAGGCTCGACACGCCCCGAATTTGGCCGTACACAGTACAGCTACAAGGCGTAGAATTAGTGCACATGCACAAAGCATTCTATGTGGAGAGTGTCACCTTTGGGGCAGTAGTCTTGACCTTGAAGGCGACAGGCTGTGAATTTTGGTTTGTAATCGTCAAAGAGCGTTTGACGACTTGTGTGAGGGGTCCTGTGACGAAGGTGAGAGACGGATGAGGGCAGAGGCTGGAGAACATACGCCTGAAGCCAAGGTTGCGATTTGGGTTGAGGACGACGGACATTTTGTTGAGGGAACGATGTGGAGTGTTGGAGAGATTGGTTTGTCGAGTGTAGGGTGTGCTGGCCACGTGGTCTGTCCTGTTGAGCTCCCCGAACTGGGCTACCTGCCCACCGTGGGAACTGAATGCAACCGTCTTCCCCTGCTCGCCTGGAGTTTTCACGGGCATCGTCGCGCGAGTTATCGTAGAGTTTTCACTTCCGTGCTCTCTCAGGACCTCTATATGTATCTCGGAAGAAGTTATATTGCCTCGTGGGATATGCGTGCACTATCTATTACTATAAGTCATTAAAGGAGTGTATGAAACCAATGTACGGCCCGTGTGGTAAAAGAATGCGACAAGAATCATGAGCAAATGTCAATAAATATGACAAAGAAAATCGGATATAACGTATATTTAGCATGGTATCATCAACATGCGGAACTTCACTGGTTTTTGCTGAGTGCTTGTAGTTGCACATATTCGTAGTAGTCGCCACGTTTCGCCAGCAGTTGGTCGTGTGTTCCGGACTCGCTAACACGCCCCTCTTTGATGAAGTAGCTGATAGGAGGACATTGAGCTCAATACGCTCGTCATTAAACAGGAACAGGAAACATACATTCGGTCAGCGTTCTGAATGGTTGACAACCTATGGGCAATTGCGATCGTCGTTCTGCCCTTAGCAGCCTGATCTAATGCCGCTTGCACGACCTTTTCCGAATTTGAATCTAGAGCCGAGGTAGCCTAGACAACGGGTATCAGCACACATGCGATCTGTGAAACTGCTAATGAAGCCTCACCTCATCAAGGAGCAAGACCTTCGGATTACGGAGGAGTGCACGCGCGATGGCGATACGTTCTGCGGAACAGCAACGGGTCAACTCAGCGCGTCCTTCATACATGCCACATCCTCACTTACGTTTCTGTCCACCGGAAAGTTGAGACCCTTTGCCACCGACTTCAGTATCAAAGCCACTAAGATTGCACTGATCAGATAGGCCATCAAGAGTGAGTGTTTCGCAAACTTACTCAGGCAGGGATTTAATGAAATCTAAGATGTTGGCGTCTCGGCAAGCTGCCTCGATTTCTTCTTGTGTAACTTTCTCGGCAGGCTTGACGGCGCCCAAGAGAATATTGAAACGGATCGTTCCAGCATAGAGAGTAGGCTCCTGAGACACCAGGGCGATCTGTTTACGGTAGGATTGGATGTTCAATTCCGAGATCTTTTCACCATCAAGCTGCCAAGATTATAATCAGTTTTGGGCCTGCTTAGATGAGGAACCATGACGTACAAGAATCTCTCCAGCGAGGGGATCGTAGAACCTCTCGATCAATTGGATGCTATCAGCACCATTTAGCAAATCGATCGGGACTAAGATGTGATGTGTGACTTACACAGTACTCTTTCCAGATCCACTAGCACCAACCAAAGCGATATAAGTTCCCGGCTCAACTTCCAGAGATAAGTCGCGCAGAACGCGGACCCCGGGCCGTGTAGGATACCGGAAGTGGATATTCTCGAATTTCACATGGCCCTTAACCTTGGAATCGTCAAGAACTTTGCCTTCGGGTGACTCTGCATCAATCTCGGGCATAGAATCGAGCAGTTTAATAATGTCGGTGGCTGCGCCTTTCGCCGAAGAGATATCTGGAACAAAGGAGAATACATTGCCTGCTTGGATAGCGCCGAACGTTGTGCTCTAATCTTTTGTCAGTCCACTGCGGCGGCTCGTGAATTTTAAAGCGCATACCATGAGACCGACGAAGAACTGGAAGGTGCTGTACTCTTGATCAGCGACCAATCTCGAGCCGAACCAGAAGATCAGGGCGATGACGAAGAAGACGAGAGACTGAGAGAATGAATAAAGCAAGTTACTCCAGATCGCGTTGCGGTTGGAGCGCCTCAATGGAATCTCTAGGCTCTCGCTGTACAATCTTGAGCAATCCTCTTCGCGGGTGAGTGAAGCCACAGTTCGGATTGCACCAGCAGCTTCACAAGCCAGTTGAGCCGATTCTTCGTGAGCCTTCTTGTTGGCTTGATCTTTGAGGACGACAACACGCTGAGAAAATAATCAGAAAGAGGAAGCATTTTATAACAATAGTATGCTCACCAAACGAATGTAACCGGTAGAGACGAGCAAGGGAGTACAAGCTATTCCGACGAGAGCCAGCTTCCAGACGAAAGCAAGGCCAAGGATAGACCCAGCGATAATAGTGGCAATGGACTGGACAATACTAGAGGTATGACGTCAGTGTCGGTTACTAGACAGAAAACTAGCTGACGCACGCTCCGAGGGTAACGCCAGCAAGACCGTTAACTTTCTGAGGGTTGTCGCTCAAGCTAGAGGTCAGTGCACCAGTCTGAAAGAAACAAGAGATTTAGCAAGTGATCGCTGGGCAAGTACAGTGTACGTACGCTGTTCTCATCCTTATCAAAGAATTCGATATCTTGGCGGAGGATGGCACGGAAGGAAAGCTTTCTCAATCTGGCGGTCAAGGTGGCAGCAGTAGATGCGAAGAGGTAATTCTGAAAGCTGATCGAAAAGGTGGAAATGATGGCAATGATAAAGAACCTGTTTCAAAGGAAACCTGTGAGGTTGTGGGGGATAGAAGGACTCGCAAAAGAACTCACCAGAGTGCATTACGATCACCCTGATGACGGCGCACGGCAGGATCAAGTTGAGAGAAGCCCTCAATACCCTTTGCAAAGACAATACCAAATGCAGGATAGACCATTCCAGTCACTGCGGGCGAGTCAGAAGCTTTTCAACAACCATAGCGTCAAACATACCGGAAGCAGCAATAGCACCACCCAAATACCGGGGCCAGTGATCCTTCATCAAGGCACCCATACGCGCGAACAAATAGAACAAGCTATAACTGGCTTTCACCTCATTTTGCTGAGCAGCAATACGTTTCTGTTCAAGAATCTCGCTAGCTAATGACCGATTGGTGTTCCTGCGACCGAGAGGAACTTCTTCGCGAATAGCCTTCTCGAGATCTTCAGCCTCATTGCCGGTACTGTCGTCGTCCTTCTCGCCAGCTGGTTGATTAGCCTCGCGGAGCCTTTGAGCTTGGACCAAAGTTGCGTAGGCACCATTGGCCTGGAGCAATTCGTCATGGGTACCGCTCTCAAGGACAAGACCATCTCCCATAACATAGATAACATCCGCGTCTTTAATAGTGGAAAGACGATGGGCAATGGTGATAGTAGTGCGACCTAAGAGCTCCATGAATATGATGGACCCGAACACTGCTTGAGAATAACGTACCTTCAGCAGCCTTATCTAGGGCATCCTGGACAATACCTTCCGATTGAGTATCCAAAGCGCTAGTGGCTTCATCAAGAAGAAGAATCTTAGGATCGGAAACGATCGCGCGGGCAATCGCAACGCGCTGCTTCTGTCCACCTGAAAGCAGGAAGCCACGTTCGCCGACCATCGTATCATAGCCGTCAGGCAACTTGCTGATGAAGCTGTCCGCGTTAGCCTTGATGCAGGCTTCCCTGATAAGGGCAAATTTCTTCTCCTCGGGCGCATTTTCGTATTCGGTACCGATGAGACCGTGGGCAACATTGCCCTTGATGGTGGTGGCGAAAAGAGTAGGCTCCTGAGATACCAGACCAATCTGTGATCGTAGCCACTTCAGGTTGAGTTCCCTAAGATCAACACCATCTAGTTTGACAACACCAGACGTAGGATCATAGAAACGCTCGACGAGGGAGATGATTGTAGATTTGCCCGAACCCGAAGCGCCGACGAGTGCTGCGGTTTTGCCAGCCTTGAATGTGAGAGTAAGTCCTTTGACGATAGGAACATTTGGGCGCGAAGGATATGTGAATTTAACATCTTCGAGGGAGATCTCTCCCCGAACGGTTTCAGGTTTGAGTCCACCGGGGTTGGCGGAATCGATATCAGGAACGCGATCTATTGTAGCATAAAGCTTCGCTGCAGCTCCACGACCGTGAGTGATAGCTGATTGCGAGAGACGAGTCAGATGCGTCTTGTACCTTAATTGGCGTCAGAAACGTACCTTGCATTTCAGGCGCCAGGAGTGCAAGCGAGAAAGAACCGATGAGGATCGACATGAAAACGTTGATGACAGAACCAGCATTAGCTGCGGCCAGAGATCAGCAACTCAGGAACAAGCTATGCGATAATAATGCAGCACCACTTACCATGATTATGATTAATGAGGGTCGTTCCAAAAGAGAAGGCTGAAAGGGACATCAATTACCGACAGTCAGGCCGAGACGATCAGAACGTACCTAGACCATAAGCGGAATAAATGACGAAAAAGAAGACACCCAACCCTCCACCGTGCCAAATTGCGGCTTTCATGTCGACATTGAGGGACCTGTCGATGAAGAGATCATAGAGACCAGCAAGAATCGCCTGAGTACCGAACGCCTGGGCAGTGCGAACTGTGGAGATAACTTCTTCCGCCATATTGCCACCCTCGGCGACGTGCTTTAAGGAGAGCCTGACATAAAAGGTGAGACACTCGACTGGGGAACTACGCATAGGAACATACTGCATGTAATTAGAAATGAATTTGTTCATGATGCCACCGGTTATTGCGATACAAGGCAGAATGGACGACATGGCCAAAGCAAGACGCCAGGACCGCGCATAGGCGAGAATGAAACCACACACGAAAGCAGCCAGGAAGTTCACGACTAATGCAACTTTCTCTGACGTTCCCTGTTGCACAAGGTCTGGCAAAGGATGTATGAGCTATCTCACAACAACGGGAAACACTAGGAAACATACGGGTGTCTGTCTGAATGCGGGTTGCAACTTCTCCAGCTCCAACTTTGTCGAAGTACTGAATATCCTGTCGCAGTACCGCTTGTAGATAGCGTTCGCGAACCCTTTTTGCATTGATCTCGCCAGTGTAAACCCACACGAACATATAAATATAGGTGCAACAGAACATGCCAATACCTGATGGGCGATGGAGTAAGCTGACTGGGCTTCGGAAATGACGGCTCGAGAACGTACCAATATAAACAAGGTAACTAGCATTCTTCGCAGCAGACGAACGAAAAGCGTCAGCAGCCGCAGGGATCTGGTCTTGTTTGGTTGGGTCGCTCAAGACCGTTGTGAACTCGACGAAGTTTTGCGTGAGGTTACCGAAGAGCAAAGTCATTAACGGCTAGAAAAATTGGTTAAGCATTAGAAATACTAGATGCTAGGCTTGTCCACGCACCTGGGCTGCTCCAGCAGCAGCGGCGGCGATGAGACTCAGAAGATTAATCGTAGTTTCGAACCTGGTGGCGAATCTGGAAAAGGTTAATTAGCACAAGGAACTATGCATGGGCTTGAAGGGGTACAAACCGAAACAACTGGAAGAAGCCAACAGGAGGAACATCCTCGACCTTAACCTCCGGAGTTTGGTCGTCATGCTTTTCAGGATCTGTGTGCTTTTCAGGATCTGGGGAAGCCTTGCCAGACTGCTTGCGAGCAAAGAAACCTCGTTTGGGCTTTGGCTCGACGACGGTGGCCTTTTCGTCTGCAGTACTGGGACGGGAGTCAGACATCTGAACGAAGGGGACCGTTCGTTCCGGGTGAAAGTTTGAACGCACAACTCATTGAAATGGCCCAAGTATATGTGCGGAGAATACGGCGTGCGAACGTAAGCAATGTTACGCCGGCGTGTTTGGTAAAGGCCCGATTTGGACTTAAAGATCATCTTATCAGACATTTCCATGGTGTTCCTTGTTCGATTTATTTCCCTCTCACACGAATCTCGGCCCTTAACCAGCCTCCATCCTCTTGCTTGTCAGCCTTGATCAGCCCAGCGGCATATATAATCCACGGTATGAAATTTCTCCAGGTAGCCCCCCGCGGACTATTCTCAGGACGAGGGAAGCAATGAGAAAGCAGCATGCCAGTGAACTCCCGCGATTGCTATTACGAAACCACTGCGGCACCGGCAACGTCAACCTTCGTCAAACGTGGATCTAATACAGCATGACTCCGCCTACCAGCATTGGAAACTACGTGCGAGTCATGTTACGAATCACTTCGGCTTGCGGCCCCGTTACTGCTATTACGCCACTGAGGGTTTTCTTTCGAGTCGAAATTAACCCCAGCCCCTCTTCCGGAGAATTACACACCCTAGCCTCATGACTCGAATTTAGGGAACCGGACTGTGTAGAACGGTTGGATTTACTTCTCAAACTTACGCAAGAGATTGAAGTCATACTATCCTCTCGAACAATCCCATGGACCTTTTCCCCATTGGACCTTCCGGGATTACGTGCCGTGGGCCAGGTCAATCAAGTCAAACTTGGTACTTGTCATTTGTTCCCAGCCCCTGCGCTGTCAAGGCCCGAAGACGAGAGATGTCACGTGAGATACCAGTCCTAAGACTCTAATTTTTGTGGACCCTACCACATATACTTGCTTGAGCCATGGGTCATCTGAAAATGAAATGACATCGTTACAATCTTAACGCATACTTACCATCCATACCTGTGATACCCTATAGAATTTTGCCGGGACGAAGAGTTGGTTCGCAGGGATTGCCGTATTCCCCGAAGACCCATAGTGCCCGCTACCATAAATAGTATCATGATACTAATGTAACATCTGGGCGTCTAAATACCAACTCGAACACAGCAAGTTGAATAGCTTTCCATATTGGCATAGACTGGGCGCCCCTGCGCCCCCTACTACCATAAGTCTAATCTACGTTCGCTCAGCTCTTGAGAGGAGCTGCCCGGCCCTTAAGCAAGTAATATTTCTACGCAAGACTCCCACCTCCAAACCAAGCTTCAGGCGAGAGCATAGCTGAGCCCTGAATATATTGCACGACAATGACAACCCTGTTTGATGCGACACGTGTCATTTCTTTCACAAATGTCAAACGACCCTAAAGAAGGTCCGAAGGGCGAGCAGTGTGATGAGAAGACTTAGGGTGGCTGCTGGTAATCTTTTGCAGGCCTCTCTACTCTTTTAACTCTGTCATAACCCATAGCACTTTGTCCCGTATTCCGGCATGATAGAGCATGAGTTATAAGAGAGAACTAAAGCACGAAAAAGCCGACTTTGTCCTGGGGAGAGCTATGGCTCATGGTAGAATACCGTGTGGGTTACAACAGGTAGGGAGTTACAACAGAGTTGACTGTACCTCGCAACAGCCTGCCACTCATATGTGCCGGCAAGCTATCACGCACTTCTAGTCACCAGCTCCACCTCGAGGGGACGACCAACTCGTAGAGACACTGATTGTGGATTCCGTCCCCCAAATTGGGCACTACAAGCTGTTTTTTTCATCCACGGGCCCATGTTGATGTTACGGGCACCTACGATGGTCGAAATATTACCAACCGAGTTTCTCCATCCCGTATTCTGCCATAACCCATAATACAGGACTTCTATCAGCTGCTAGGGAAACAAGACAGAACTATTTTCTATGGATCGAGTCCCGAGCCTCGAGGGTAACCCACTCACGTGGAGAGTTGATTGATCGAGGATGGAAACCGTCATTAAAAGGGAAATCGGCTGGTCAGCAACCGACCACATTTTGACAGGCCAAATAGTCTTTACATATTCCTCTGGTTTTGCTTCCCTTCATTCTAACTCCCCACCACCTTCTCCCTCTTTTGATTTGACCACTATACACTATGGCTATGGACTGGCTCCGTGGCAAGAAAGCCTCGGTTACCAACCTCAAGGCTGAAGCAGCGCTTAACCGGTCGACCACCCCGACCCCCCGCAATCCTGAAGGCAAACCGAATTTTCGGTCGGGTCTGCTCACCATTCGTGTTCTATGGGCGGAGGGGCTGAGCCTGCCCGACGGTGTTCCTGTCCCGGCGGCCATCCAGTCAGCACTAGCATCTCAGCAGGCAAAGGTTGCCGCCTCGGTTTCTCCGTCGAGCGTCACGCAGCAAAGGCTTGCGCACAAGTCTCGCGGTAACAGGTACATTTTTCTGTTCTATGGCATGAACCAGAAATTGAGTTCCGGTCTTTAGGGACAGCGTCCAACGAAAACAATGCTGGTGGCTCCCCTATGTCGTTATGGAGTACGAAGTCAACCAAATCCTGATCACCCCTCTGGGTGGGGAGTTGGATAAACCTCTTTACATGTACCAAGCATCCTTGTGAGTTCCTGCATATCAATTTCTCTTAACTCATACCAAATGTTGCCTAGCGACGTGTCTCGAAACTCGGAAATATCCTTACAACTATACCTTCGTGCTGACGAACCCAAGCGTGGTGCAGATGGGATGGCAGACGATCTGGGCAATGATATCTTCCTGGGCGGCATCAAATTTGTTCCCAACTTTGATGAAATGGGTAACCAAGACCAGTGGTATGAGATCGTAGGAGGGTCAGGCAAGATACAAATTGGCGTTGCATACAAGCCTAGCTATGGCCATTCGTTGACCATCGATGACTTCGAACTCATCACTGTCATTGGCAAAGGCAGCTTTGGCAAGGTCGTATTGTCCAAATCTCTTCCTCCCCAGTGGCGCTGACACTTGATATGATAGGTGATGCAAGTCAGGAAACGTGATACATCGCGTATCTATGCACTGAAGACTATTAGAAAGCAACATATCGTCAATCGTAATGAAATCACCCACACACTTGCCGAACGTCTTGTCCTCGCGCAGGTCAATAGCCCTTTCATCGTGCCCCTCAAATTCAGCTTCCAGTCGGAGCAAAAGCTTTATTTAGTTCTAGCGTGCGTGACACTGTTTTATTTTGGGATTCAAACGGAAGATAACCACTGTTCCTAGTTTTGTGAATGGTGGGGAGCTGTTCCACCACCTTCAGCGAGAACAGCGGTTTAATGAGGAACGTGCCCGGTGGGTATCTTCTCTCGTCAAGGTAATCCCAGCCCCCCTGATTATCTGTTTACAGGTTCTACAGCGCCGAGCTGCTTCTCGCCCTTGAACACTTGCATGAACTTGATGTCGTATATCGGTTGGTGGAGTCGTCGTTCTACCGGACACATGATCTTACCGAAAATTCCCAGCGATCTGAAACCAGAGAATATCCTACTTGATTACACGGGCCACATCGCACTTTGTGACTTCGGTTTATGCAAGCTCAATATGAAAGCGAACGAGAAGACAAACACCTTCTGCGGGACGCCTGAATACCTCGCGCCGGAAATTCTGAGTGGCCAAGGTTATGGTGAGTGGTAATCACTTGCTGAAGTTGAGCCCCAGTAGGAATTCTGGTTGACAGATAAGACAATTGACTGGTGGACCCTCGGCGTGCTTTTGTACGAGATGCTTGCGGGACTGCCTCCCTTCTATGATGGTGCGATTTTCTCAGTCAGCGACACGGAAATTTATCCTCACTACTATCATTAGAGCACACTGATACCATGTATCACAAGATTCTCAACGATCCGCTGCAGTTTGGTCCCGAATTCACCAATGAGGCGCGAAGCATTCTAACCGGTCTTTTGACACGTGATCCCAGCCGACGTCTCGGTGTCAAGGGAGCAGAAGAAATCAAACGTCACCCCTTCTTCCATAAGCACATTGACTTCAAAAAACTATCTGAGAAAAAGATCCAGCCGCCTTTCAAACCGAGTGTAGCGAGCCCCGTGGTATGTGTCGGTCTATGCCTCGACGCTCGACCAAGCCCTAACAACTGATACCAGGATGTGTCCAACTTCGACACTGTCTTCACGGAGGAAGCGCCTGTAGATAGCTACGTCGAGGACTCTAAGCTTTCTTCTACTGTACAAGCCCAATTTTCAGGTATCTATCTCGTTCTCATCACCAAAGCATGCATCACTCACCTCGAAACAGGATTTTCTTATAATGGAACCAACATGCCTACCAGCCCCGCTTAAGTTGCAGTTTACTCACCGCCTTATAATTGCACTTGGTTTAATCACTTTTATTCCCATACCCAATCCTTTGCTTGTATTTCATAATCGTTCGTTTGCTGGCTTCGTATTCTTGCACTAACCAATTCGCTCGTATGTATGATATATCGGGTTTAAGTGACCCATCGACTATCGGATATTGTCCATCCCTTTTGAAGTGCAATTGTCTCAACATTGCCCCAAGATTGCCCAAAGATTGCACGGAATGACTCAATGATACACAATACCGCCCTCGACTTGATGCCCATGGTATCTCACAATGATAAGGGACGCCGTTCGGCATTAGCTGGTCCTGGGAGACAAGGCTGACATATCTACGTATCTATGTGGGTTAAGGAGTGTTTTGAGGCTTCTCGGTGATGATGCATGTGCACCGCCTGATGCAGATGGCTTTCTGACATTAGAACCAACGTCGAGGATTCACGTTCCTAGCACCGTGATTGCCGAGATTAGATTGGAAGCGAAAAGCTTGAATACCTGAACTGGCGACACCCCCCGCTCAAAGCTCAAAGTTCGGTCATTTATAGATTACTATTTATGCCGCGAGAGGCCCTGAAGGGGGCCGTTCTACCTGGTGGCCGCCACAAGTGCAGCCTCCGACGATGCATAGATTGATTCTGTCACAAGCACGATAGGTACTATTCCCATCGGACATGGAGCACAAGGTCTCTCCGTCGGCTAGGACAAGAACGTCATCGTCTGGATTAGCGAAGAATGACATCCAGTCACCGGTATACAATTTACGCGCATTCAAAATTTCCATCCTGGTATCGTCTGGTGACAGAAATCGCTCATGAAGCGCTTGTGTGGGTCTGACGTTCGAAACTGAGAGATGATTAACAGCGGTAGCGAGGCGCATAGATGAAGAAACTTTAACACTGGCATTCAGGTAGTTCTAGCAAGGCGTGTGTGCGAAAGAAGCTTAACATCCTGGCTGATGTATGAATGTGAACCCTGCGAAATGGATGCCACTGCACCTCGGAATAAAACCTCTGCGTCGGGTGATGGCTATGGAGTGCTGTCCAGCAAGCGTTAGCTTGTCGCTCGGGATGCGGCTCACCACCAGGCTGGGTTTGAGTACGGGGTAGTTAGTGCTTTAGACCTTCACAATGATTGACCTCGCCGCAGTATTCAATGGCTTGGGTAGCAGAATAATATAAGCGAGCCGCGAAGCTAGTGAGTGGTATATAGCTAACTTGGCCATCACGTGGGAGACAAACAAGGGCCCTTCAATGTATCCTCATATAGAATAGCTTTCAGGTGAAATTCATTAAAAGTGATACCGAATTTCCTACGCCATCCGAAGTGAAAATCGCGATGGGTTGTAAACAAACATACACTCTTGACACAACCGAACCCGCAACATGCGGGATCCACTAATGGTCTTGCGATTAACTCCACTTGGGCGATTTAGCTTTCTTCTGATAGCCTCACTGCCTCCTTGTTCATAGCATCACTCCACCATGATTCAGCTATTCTAGCGGGATGAAACCTATCATCACCTCGAGGACGGGAGATTCGGATGACTTCGCCATGTCTCGCCTATCATACGAGTGATACGCACGACAACCACTATCCCAGCTTCTCCCGCACATGATCGTCAGTATCTATGCATTAATCTGAAGAGCAGCCCACACGACATGAAGACTTACAGGCCCTGCAGAGCTCCTTATGGTACAAGGCCCGCGCTCCTTCCGGCGGTGTTCAGCTTGAGGAAAACTTCTAGCGTGTAACATCGCCCTGGAAATGTGGATAGACGCGAACTGTTCGGGTTATGATTCCATCGGCCTGCGACGTGGGGTCTTATACTCCTGGGATAATTTAGGCGTATTGGAGACCTCCTCGCTGGAGATATCTACAATCTACAGCGCAACGCCTGTCGTTTCCGCACCTTGTGAACAAACGTCAATCTTTGCATCCGCGTTTTAGGTACCCGATTAATTATCTTTTATCTCCCGCATCTTGCGGTATCAACTCAACATTCAGCCACATGGCCTATTCATACTTCGCAGCGGAGGTCTTATAAATACGACGAAAAAAAATGTCGAATCTTCACCATCACTGTCCTATCCTCCTCAGATAGCAATGGCGACCACGGCACCTCCTTCCTCATCTGAGAAGCCCAATGCTCACGACCTGCTGGTCAAGGAGCTTGCAAAGGAGGTTACCATTCCGGAAACCCCAATTACAGGTGCAGATGCGAGCTCTGTCGCGTCCTCTCTCGAGAAGGAGGAAGATATTCTGGCTGGATTCCAGGATGACGTTCTCCCTGAAAAGGAGAATAGCAAGAAAGTCAGGTTCCTGCGCCATCAAGTCTTCACCTTGTACCGCAAGCTATTCAGCGTCGTCTTTTTGACGAACCTTGGCATCTTCATCTGGTACTTGGCTCGGGGAACCAATGCTTTGGAGGTGGCTGGTGTCACGATAGCCAACCTCTTCGTCTCAATTCTCCACCGCCAGGACTATGTGATCAACGCCTATTATTGGCTCTTCACGCGGGTACCTCTCTCGTAAGTTTTCATTTGCTCAACCCGAATATGACGTAACTCAATCTGGTCCCATAGTGCTCCTTTCTGGGTTCGTGCCTCCGCCGCTCGCGTTTACCATATCGGAGGACTTCATTCTGGTTGTGGTGTTTCCGGCACGATCTGGTTTATTCTCTTTGCTGGTCAAGCTACAAAGGAACTTGCCAGGCATGAGGGAGTAAGTCTTGATATCTACAGTTTTAAGAATAACGTCTCATTTATTGTTCTCTAGACCATCTCAGTCCCCACATTGGTGATAACTTACTGCACCATGGCTCTGCTCATTGGCATCCTTGCTTTTGCCCACCCGGAGTTGCGCCTCAAGTACCACAACAGCTTCGAGATGACTCACCGTTTCATGGGATGGACAGCAGTTGGTCTCGTCTGGGCTTTGGTATGTGTACAGCTTGCATATGTTCCCTGATTGACTAACTGGCTTTCTAGATCGTCCTTCTTCTGAACGACTACAGGGCTCCTGACGTTTCCCTTGGCAAAGCCTTGATTCATAGCCCCTATTTCTGGCTCATCGCTATTTTCACTCGTGAGTTTTTTTATTTGTCTTTCGTTCGGCAGTGATAGACGGACTCGCTTCAGTTTCCATTGCTCTTCCGTGGATGCGCCTCCGCAAGTACAAGATCCAGAGTGAGGTTCTTTCCAACCATTGTGTCCGTATCTACTTCGACTATGGTAAGTTGGCCGGTCCCCAGCAGGTGCAAATAAATGTTGAAAATTTCACTAGCGACCCCTCCTCCCGGAAGCTTTGCTCGTGTCTCAACTGCACCATTGACCGAATGGCACAGCTTCGCCACCATCGCCGTACCCGGAAAGAAGGGATACTCCATGATCATTAGTCGCGCTGGTGACTGGACAAGCAAGGCCATCGCGAATCCCCCTTCTGAGATCTGGGTTCGTGGTATTCCTACATGGGGCATGATGAGTGTAGCTGGCCTCTTCCGCAAAGTCCTCTTCGTCGCCACAGGCTCTGGTATCGCCCCCATTTGCCCATGGCTCTTCTCGATCAAAGTTCCCTTCCGCCTCCTCTGGACCTCTCCCAACGTCCGTCAGACATTTGGTGACAAATTAGTTGACGCCATTTTCGAAGCCTCTCCTGATTCCATCATCTATGGTGTGTTTTCTGATATATGATTAGTTATGCGATCCGTTGACTTTCCTTCTCAGATACTCGCATCCATGGCAAGCCAGATATGGTGAAACTTGTCTATCGTGTCGCCAAGGAGTTCCAGCCTGAGGCAATCTGTGTTATCTCTAATGAGAAGTTGACCAGGAAGATTGTATATGGTATGGTCAGCCGAGGTATTCCCGCTTTTGGTCCTATTTGGGATTCGTAAGGAATTAGCAGGAACTTTAGCACAAGAAAAAATTGACGTCCCTGGTAGTGGGGCACCTTCATTCAACTTCATTTCTTAGCATTACTTTAGAATAACGATTTGTCCTTTGTCCTGTTTTGTTCACATTCACTTTTTGACCCATGTACTTATGATGCTTATGATGTTAAATGTATAGTGATCTTAGTCAGCGACCTGATGGCTTACCCCCACGAAATACTCCTCCACTCTCGCCCTCCATATGGCCACCACCAGTTTCACGATATACTCACGCTATGACCCAGAGAAGGACAAGGAGAGGTTACAACGGGAAACTGGGCAGATTCCCGACATCGAGGAATCCGAGGAAACCGATTTTGAAAAGTTATGGAGAGAGGCAGCTTCTGCGCAATTCCTACGCGCTCAGCGACCTCCGCCAACGTTCGTACCTGCCACTATCTCCTATGAATTGGGTGGTGGTAGTGAACCAGGCCCATCCAAACCAAAGGTTGCATGGGAAAACCCACTTGGAAATACCCTATCGTCATGGTATCGTTCTCTAACCGCTATCAACGGTACTAGTCCTCCGACACATCAACCTCGACCTTCATCAGCCCCAATTCCGACGACATCTTCCTCTACCCCTCTGGGCGAGGCTAAGGACTCACAGAGCATTGCCTCAACCCGGCAGCTAAAGGACAAGAAGGACAAGAATAACTGGTTTATTCAGAAAGTCCTACGATCGGAACCGCCCAGTACACCCTCCACACCTCCCCCTACTCTCGCGGATATCCTTGCTCGTGAACCTCCGCCACTACCTTCAGAGCCCAAATATACTCCTCCTGTCTGGACAGAGATTGGGCCATCGAACAAGGGCTTCGCGATGCTACAGAAAAGTGGCTGGAACGAGGGAGAAGCACTCGGTGTTGGTGCCAGACGGGGATCAATTCAAGAATCAGCATCATCTATCGGTACTGATGGAGCGTCACTCACTGGTAAGGGGAAACAAAAAGCTATGACAGGAGAGATGACCGAAAACCGAGCTTCGCGGATGGTAAAGCAGGAGCCCCACAATGATTTCAGTGACGTCAAGAAGGAAGTTGATGTTATCGACCTCACATTGTCGGACGCGGACTCGGACTCGGAAGCCTCTGAAGCCTCTGAAGAGGCCGAAGATGTCAAGACGGAGGAACCCCTTGAAACGCATCCGAAAACGGAAGTTGCAACTTCAGAAGCCTCCGAAGACATCTCGACATATGGGCGTAAGGCCCTTCTGACACCGATAGCGACGGTGTTAAAGTTGGATCGATTGGGTATTGGTCTCAAGGCGAAAACAGAGGGACCCTACAAGGCATCTGTCAAACGTGTCACTCATAACGCAGCGGCGTTGGCGGCGCACAGAAGGGCCGCGGAGGAGGCTCGAAGATGGAGGGAAAAATTTGGTCGTGGTCGTAGGGGATACGAGCGACAGAAGCGGAGGGAAGAGGATCAACGCAGGAACTTGCTGGCGTACATGAACACGTAGAAAGGATTGAGAGATTGCATGAGTATGCACACTTTAGAACGTGACCGTTGGATTATTGTGCGAGGTTGACACAAATGGTATCTATGATACAATATTCTTCCCCTTCCGTGATAAGGTTATCAAGTAAATAGCAAATCGCGAAGTGAAAAGCAAATGGCAAATATCGAACGTCGGTCTAGAAGGGTCCCCGAAACAAGTTACTGACACAGTCTGTTCGGAACGGTCATGAAAAAGGGGGCGAGCGGAACACCGAGGCGCGGTGTTACGGCAAGACATTCTCGCCCCATACACCCTTGGCAGACTCGCATTTGACCTCGGCCACGTACATTTTCAGCCATTGAACCATCTCCCAACTGATTTGGCTACATCGTGTGACGTCGATGGAACGCAACCTCTGTGGTGGCAAAACTCCGGAGTGATTGGAATAATGGGCTTTAGCACGGGCTTGGGCAGCCGCTACCTCTGAAGCGGAAGTGGAGAATGAAGCGGCTGAGGTGTGATATCGTGTGAAGCCATGAGGGCTGGGGGGAAGGCGGGCTTCGACGAAAGTTCGGAGTGAGTCCCAATCAAGACTCGTGCATCCATCGATACCGAGTTCCTCGAGGCGAGGACAAATCCATGGTTGTGAGGATGACATTGCCTGTCGAACAAGTTCACATCGTCACGGCCCCTTGTCAGAACTGGAAAAGCTCACCTTCAGGAAGTACGATGAGACATCCTCCACGTCGACCACTTCCAGGGTCGTTAATGAGGATAACCTGCGCAACAGGTTGACAAAGGATATTTCGCTGAAGAAACAAGATTCGATGCGGAGATATTTCAGCGAAATCTTGGTCAGAGCCTGCGCGTACAGGCACTGGATTATCGGGCTAATGCTCTGCAGGTAGCATAATTCGAGATGTTCCAATTTGGGGAAGGCAATCTGGGATACAATTTGCCGTGCGAGAGCATTGCCAGTATAATAGAATGACGCTTTCGTGAGTCGTGGGAGTTGAATAACCCTGCCAGTGGAAGGAGCAGATTCCGCAGAGTCATCAGCGGACCCGCAGGGGTAGGAGTCCACGTCGGAGATGTTCCGAAGAGCAAGCTCTTCTAGCTCAGGACATTGGCGCAAGACAGCAATCAAGGTTGATGGCGAAGGTGTCGAGCCATTGAAGTAGCCACCGAGTTTGAGAACGCGGAGTCGTTTCAATAATCGCAAATCCCAGCCGAAATTGAACGAGGTGAACGAGCATGATCGTAAGCGCGGGGTATTGCCAATAAAGAGAGGAGCCGTAGGAGTTGCCTGGTGATCTTCTTGTATTGAATGGTAGATATGGACAGATAGCGTTTCCAGGAGCGGAGCGTCATCCTTCCATTGAAGGAGAGCTGCGTGTACCTGAGAGCGGTTCGGAACGCTCAAGGAAAATGATCTCGTGCGCCATAGTGCAGGCCGGAAAAGATCCATCGCAAGCATCACTTGCTCGCTGACACTATACGGATAGTCCATCCGAGGGGCGAAGTTGACGGTGATGTCAAGGGGACACGACTTGGAACGCTCCAGTCGTCTACGTGCCTTTTCAACGGGATCATGAGGACTGACAGTGATCTTTGCCCACAGGACTGGCGTGTTCAACGCCACTTCAGCCCAATACCGGCTATGGCCTAAATCAGCATAAACACGGATTCCAGCACAAACCATTGACGCACCAGACAAGCATCAGAGTCGGGACCATAATAGGATCCTCGTCACCCATCCCCAACACACCCATTACGAAGATGGACGACAAGAGTTCGCTCGGCAGACGGATCACGGGAGACTGCAGACGAACCTCCTGCTCCAGTTGTGCCCTCAGGGCTTGTCGCTGGGACATCAGCTCTGCCATTTGAGTGTCCAGGTCGTTAATCGCTTCTCGGAGAGAGGAAATCTTCCCCTGGGGCATAGGCCGAGGGACATATGCGTCATCATTCCTGGTATTGAGAAAGTTTCGTTGAAGACTTGGGAATGAATTGTAGGCCTTAGAAGTAGACGAAGGGAAATTGCTGAAGGGATCTCCAGCGGGGACAGGAGACATGGGGGCCAGGACGGGATGGATGGATGTCCGAGGGAGCGCCTTAAATACTGAGAAGGAGGCGCTGCGTTGATACTGAATTAGCGAGGCCAGGAGGCCGGATGGACCTGGAAGGGATTTGTAACCGGAGTCAACAATGCGGCAGCGTGGGGCGGATAGGGCGTACCTCGTTAGCAACGACGGCTAGGGACGGGAGGAGCGGGAATGGGGAGAGGAGTGGTTATAAACATTTTGAGATTGGGTGCTGATAAAGGAGATGCGGTGCTTGTGTTCGGTGTAAGCACGAGGCGCAAAGCATGTAGATGTTTTACCAGCAAGTGGAACAGGGATCCAGAAAAACTTGATGGGTGACCTGCAACGTGGGATGTTGTAATGAACATCTCTGCCACGAGGAACGCAACGAGGCAAATTCCTGCGCAATCCCCGATTGTTTTGCCACACCGCTGCCTCGCGTCCGCTCTTTTGGGCCCCAACCGCCTTTCCTAGCCACGCAAAAAACCGGGCTTCTAGCATTCGTTCTAGTACTCTGATACACTCGTCTACTCTACAATTCCTCCGACCCGCCTGCCGAGTCTCCTGTCCTGCGCCCGGTAATAAACAAACTGGCAAAGCACCTGCATGTCCCAAAAGGGATGTGGGGTTAGCAGAAGCATGCCAAACCCAGTTTAGCCACTCACAAATATATCCAAGAACACAATCAACGAGCTCCCTGTTAACACCATTAGCACTGACCATCAGCTCCTCCCCTTGCAATCTTACCTGCCAGCCAGCTTGCGTTGATGAGTAGGTACTCCCACTCTGTGCTCTTGGCTAGAATGGACAACGAGTACGTGACGTTCCCGCACATTGCAAAGAAGAAAAGGGCTGGTGACAAACCCTCGCACCTGGTCGTAAAGTTTTTTACTGGGCAAGGAACATTACTTTTTTCTAGAACAACGCAACGCAAGCCATGATGCTTACTGATTTGTGGAATGCGCGCACCGATCTGCCCCAAAATAACAAGCGCGATTAAGCCTGATCGGCAGTTGGAAACAGAAATATACGTACAAAGAGCACAGCGCTTGTCCACCCAAATAGTTGACTTTTCCACCAATCTTTGCTTGGTATGTCGGGCTTTGGAGCTTCTTTCTGTTCATCACCTGTGATCCACCATGCCGTGGTTCCAACAATGCAAACAAAAACAAGGGCAGCCGTATAGCGAACTATCAAGGACCTTGTACTAAGGTGTTTATTCTCGTCTTGTTCCCCACCAGGCAGTAACGGTGCCCTTTCGCCATCTTCCACTGGTTGTGACTTGAAGAGCGGCTGACCACGTTTCCAGCGATAGTAATAGATTTGGCAAAGCAGTGTGGTATCACACAGGGAATACTACGATCCTTGTCTAAGTATTGGATCGGCGCTAGGATAAAATGGAAACTTACGTAGGACGCAAGAATGATAATTGTTGGAAGTAAACCAGCGATCGCTGCCCCAGTGAGGTTGCACAAATCGCCAGCCAACCATATCAATACAAACGACACGCTGAGACCCTCTCCAGATTGCAATGCGTAGTTCTCGTAGATTTGAGGGGAGTAGACCACGATCCTGTGGATTTAATGAACATGGGTAGCACTAGTATGACCTGTTCGGACTTACCAGCAGGCGATTGATATCCAGCCAAACTAGCAATCAGGAGTCATTCGGATTTCGCAGATCAATAATATGGTCGAAACTTGACGCAAATGAAAAATTTACTCACAATACTACTCAAGCTGTTGTTGGTGGTCATGGTACTCGTGGACGGTGGGATCCTACACCGGGCAAAACGGGGGTATGAGTGGGCAAAAAATGCTCGTGACTTTGGGGTTTCGTGACCCCAAAAGTTTGTCACATGGCACTAATGCATGTCCCCCTGCTTTCTTCGATTGATAAATCAAAAATTTCGTTGAGGATAGAGTATCGAGGAGTCGGAAGGAGGTTTGCAGTTTACAGCAGTACCTTATTAGTATTCTTCATCTCGAGTTAGTCGTTTCGTACCAATTTCGTACTGGTGCCTGATGGCCCACCTGTTTTGGAAGAGTGACAGAATATGTGACCATGAGGTGCCGTGTCACGCAGGTGCTCGCGTCGGTACGGCCGTTTGTCACAAAATCCACCATGGACGGTCAGGAAGCTTTCAGAAGATTGGCAAGGCAAATTCGGACCGTCGGCGGGGGTCCTGGGGGTGGTCCTGGGAAGGGTCTTTTTGCTGGAAGTGGCCTTCTAGTTGCCCTCGTTGCGGGTGGTTTTGCTCTGAATGCAAGTTTGTTCAACGGTATGTCTTCGGTCGTTTGGTAATGCAGTCGAATGTCCTAACGCTTTCTAGTTGACGGTGGTCATCGCGCGATTAAATACAGTCGGTTAGTCCACTTACTTCTGCATACTCTGTCCTCCTTAACCTGCTTGGTTAGTATACACGGTGTGAAGGATGAGGTTTATAACGAAGGTACCCACCTAGTGGTATGTACTCTGACTTTGCGTGCTGCTTTATGTTATGACATTTGCTACTAGGTGCCCTGGTTTGAGACACCCATTATTTTCGACATTCGCGCTAAGCCACGGAGCATTGCCAGCCTTACTGGAACAAAAGGTCAATAACCCAGTCTCTTTCCTATCGCGTGCTCATGGAGTGCAGACCTTCAAATGGTCAACATCACTTGCCGTGTCCTCTCTAGGCCTTCCATTAACAACCTCCCCGTAATTTACCGTGAACTCGGTCAAGACTATGATGAACGAGTCCTCCCTTCCATCGTCAATGAAGTTCTAAAGAGTGTCGTGGCGCAATTCAATGCTAGTCAGTTGATCACTCAACGTGAACATGTACGTCGTCTTGCATTGCGACTGGCTTGGTTCTGATTGTTCTCCAGGTGTCTCGCTTAGTCCGTGAAAACCTCACACAACGAGCCCTCCGCTTTAACCTCGTGCTCGACGATGTCTCAATCACTCACGTCGCATTTTCACCTGAATTCACCCACGCTGTTGAAGCCAAACAGGTTAGTTGATTGCCCGAGCTCAGAAGAAACACCTTTAACGTCTCTCAGGTCGCCCAACAAACTGCACTTCGTGCTGCTTTCCTGGTTGACCAAGCCATTCAGGAGAAACAGGTATGTTCTTGAAAGTTCAAAACAGTCTTGTTTGCGAAATGACGCACTCGCTTTTCGTAGTCTATCATCGTTCGCGCACAGGGTGAGGCCCAGGCGGCAGAACTCGTCGGAGAATCCTTGCGCAAGAACAAGGGCTTCCTTGAGCTCCGTCGGCTTGAGGCAGCAAGGGATATTGCTGCGCAACTAGCAGCGTCAGGAAACAAGGTTATGCTCGATTCCCAGAGTTTACTCCTTAATGGCAAGTTTGTTTTGCCTGGTCTCCGTTCAATTCAAAACTAATCAGTTCTGGCTTTTCACCAGTGGCTGGAAGTGATGCGAAGGAAATTCTCAAAGTTCCTAAATAGTGTCGCTGAAACAATCACACACATTTCCTTGTCTTGCTTCTGTGACGTGGTATAATAACTTCAATTCTCTGATCTGTTCTCTGTCAACAAACGTTCGCTATCGAGTCCTCGGTCGCCCTGGAAGATTGAAACAAGGTCCGATAAACCGTCACGTGATTGCGACCTCCAACGCGGAAGTGGACAAGAATTTGCGCTTCACGTTAGACTTTGGTCGGTTCGTTCTTTCCCATCTTACGATAAAACATGCCTCCCAAGAGGCAATTAAGCACAGTTAGCTCTGGTATAAGAGGTGACGACACCACCTCTGAAGACGAAGCTCCAAACGCAAAGAAGGTTCGGTGGAATTCCACAGCGACCAGCGGGGATAGTGCCAGTGAAAGCGAAAAGCCCGAAGATGATCACAGCAAGGTCCGTTTCTAGAGTTACAGAAGTACTAGACGCTAAAAGTCTCAGATATCCATGGCTATCTCTTGCTCATAGTATGGTTTCCTTGCAATCCACTTTATTGGCTACATGCTGATTTACGACACTTCAAAGTGGTCGCGTCGGTGCGGCCTATTTTCATCCCATCAATTGCGTATTGTATCTTCTGGAGGACACGCAAGAGTCGCACCACTTTGACCTCACCACAATGCGTGCGCCTCCATCTCATACATGGGTCAATATATGCGCTCATTTGACATAAGTTCTGGAACAAGCTTCGCCTGATATCGTTATGACAAGCTCCAAGTCAGACGAGCATTTTATTGATACCGTGCGTGACTATTGTATGTAATTTCTGCTGCCGAGCATGCGCATATGCTCATAATCAACAGCGGATACAATCAACGCGACTTTTCAAATTAGGCCTCACAAAGAGTTTAATGCTACAAAGGGAAAAGACCGTCTACTATACCTCAACCGTCTTGCAGATCTCCCGATTGACGAACACGTGCCTCTCAGTGATTCAAACCCTGCAGTTGCAGGTGCAAGTGTGTCGCGCAGTGCATATGACTTTATGCGTAAAAGACGTGATGAAACGGGGGACCCGACCATAAAACGATGGAATGCGTCCATCAGGCTGTCTAATTTTGCATGTACCGAGAACTCACCGCTCTGCGTGCGTAATGGGCTTTTTCGGTAATGCGAATGCTGACACATGAGTAGATGTCGTCTGCCGGGGCCCTCATTGATTACCTTGTAAGGGAGCAAGCAATGAGCGATCTTGACGATGGGGGCATTCAAGGGCTTGAAGTTCGAGATATTGAGATTCTTACGTTGTCAGTTCACTTCAGACTCGCCCCTTATTGGCGCTGATACTAAATCATCCGACATGCAGAAACGAGGTCATGCACATAAACACAGACGCCCTTCTGTAAGACGCGTTTCATGTCATTTTATCTAAACCTCATTGCCCAAAGATCTTTGCAGGTTTTCGAAAATGAAAGCCACGCTTCAGTTCATTCCGAGAAATTCAAGGAGGGTCTGTCCCTCTATGGTGAGCGGCGTTCCTCATGCCTATTGTCTTTATTGAGACCCCATTCTTTAGGAACTCTCAATTATACCAAAACGGCATTGGGGCGGTCTCTTCTTTACTCCTGGCTTCTCCGCCCATTGCTCTCTCTCACCGTCATCAAGTCTCGACATGAAGCAGTGGCGTGCTTCTCCACGTCCGAAAATCTGATCTCTGCCAGTACCATGCACAACCACCTGAAGGGGATTAAGAACGTGCCTCGAATTCTCACCATCATGAGAGCTGGTAAGATCAAACTTTCGGACTGGCAGGCACTCGCGAAAGTGAGTTCACTCGTTTTTTTTGGAACAGAGACATAATTATGACCGTCATTTAAGCTTTCTGTTCACATTGTCATGTTGTGCGATACGATAACGAACCTCCACGGCGGAAGGGAGGTCGATGTGGTTAAACGGGTATGTTCTCGTCAGAAACTGAAGACTGAAGACGGGTTTCTCCCGAGTGTCTGATGTACTGCTGTTTTAGCTCTTCGCGGCAGTTGACATTCACACTCTTAAAGAAATGGGGATCCGAGTAAATGACACCGTCCGCAGAATTTCATGGGTTCTCGACGAACTACAATATCTCATCTGGTTCCCTAGATTGATTGGGAAGAATCCGCACTTGCCGAGAGGGTATGTGTTCGGCCAGGCATTGACGAAGAGCTGGATAACAAAAAGCATGCGTATCACGGCATCGACTCTATTTTGGTGCGAGCGTGTAGACCTTTTATTGTTCAAGCCCCTCACTCGGAATTTCTAGTCGAACGTCGCTCACCAAATCTCGCAAAGAGTTCCAACAAGCTTCGCAACCACACTCAATGTCGTCTATTTTCCACAGCTAGGTTAAGGTTTTCCGACCGGGTGATTTATGCCCTTACTGATGCAGAAGTGGACTAAGGCTATTTGATATGTATTCCTCTTTTACAAGAATGGGAGACAGAAGTCACACCGGTCCAAGAAGGCTGGACGTTGCAGGTACGGCTAAAACCTTTGCCGTCCTCACTTTTACTAAGAAAATGCGTTGAGTTTTCTTCCGAGTAAGCGACCTGATACTACCCAAGTACGTCTCTTATCGTCCGTAGCGCGCATGCTTACTTCAAGTCTCCGGAAATGCACGGTAAGCTTTCCGAAATGGGTTATGTATACTCATTCACTGTTGCTAGACATGGATACCCACATCGGGGACCTTCATTCAGCCATCGTTGATCGGGAAATTGAAATCGTCCAGGGGCTTCTCGAAGAAGTCCTCGCACACGACGAAATGATAGGGGACGTTTGTGACATTTGTGCCGAGTTGGATTGCCTACTATCTTTTGCTGAGGCATCAAAAAACTGCAATTACAAGCAACCAGACATGGTGGACGAAAACGTCATTGAAATTATTGGAGGGCGGTGAGACCTTCCAAGTGTATTACAATCGACATATTTAACTGACCCATCAATTAAGGCATCCGCTACTAGAACAGGTGGTTGACGTGTTTGTACCAAACGACACTAAGGTCGTTGGTGGAGCAGGAACCGACTCTCCTTTTCTTGATGAAGACGGAAAACCGGTGAATAGTGTTTTGCTCTGCACAGGAGCTAACGCTTGTGGAAAGGTGATCACAGTCTCACTTTATTAGTTCACATCTCATACATTTCCAGAGCGTTTACTTGAAGCAGGTTTGCCAAGCACCTTGTTATAACCCAGTTTTTTACCCACCTCTCCTAGGTTGCCCTTATCCAGATCATGGCACAGGTGAGCAATCTTCATCTAGAATGTCCAGCTTATATCCATGCCTTTGTAGATTGGATGGTACTAGCCCTGATTAGCCACCATGATCTAGATCTCATTTAGATAGTTTTGTACCTGCAGAATATGCTCGACTGGGTCTTGTTGACAAGAGTAATTTTCATTCTCAACCTTTACGCAAACAAACCGCTGATTTGTGTTCCTAGTATTTACTCGCGTGTCAACTCGTGAATCGGTCTCGAAAGTGCGGCAGCCGAAATCTGACTAGACTTTGTCGTGACCAAGCTCTGGTACCACAGGTTCAATCCGCTTTCATGACAGACCTCAATCAAGTCTCCTTGTCGCTCCGAAATTGCACAACCCGGTCGTTGATTCTTCTTGATGAATTCGGGAAAGGAACGCTATCCACCGGTAAGCGAGGCCAGTCGTTCTTGGATCAGTCTTACGATTGACCATCGCTGCACTCCAGACGGCGCCGGCCTATTCTGCGGAGTTCTTAGGCATCTCTTGAATCGAGGTGCTGATTGTCCTAAAGTTCTTGTTGCGACACACTTCCACGACGTTTTCACTGAAGCAATATTGGACCCTCGAGATGTCCCAATAACCTTTTGTCATATGCAAGTTGTGTTTTGTACCGACGAGGTCAACCCTCTGGAGCGCGACGCACCCATGACCACTCCTCAGCAGGGCGGCATCAAGACAAGCTCGGGAGAGAGGATTACCTACCTTTACAGAGTGGCTGAAGGATTGTCTTTGGATTCTCATGCCGGAAAATGTGCAGTTCTCTGTGGACTTCCCTCCCGCCTTGTCCACAGAGCAAAATATGTCAGGTGCGGTATCAAAAGCATGGATTCTCAGGTTGTGATACTTATTGCTTCCAGTGACTTGATTTCTCAGCACGAGATAAATCAACTCCTTGACGAGGAGATGGGTGAGAAAGAACGAAGTGAATTAAAAGCAGCTGAAGACATTTGTCGCAAGTTTCTTGCATGGCAGCTGGATAAACGGGACGGAAAGAGTACCAAGGACAAGCTAGCCGAGATTCTAGGCAAATAATTAGATCAAGGGCTGGGTATTGTATAACGTTACTGCGATTCTATCAAGCAATAAAAAGCCCTCTATTTCTCTTTGTGGATCTCGACCCCAGATCGTGCCCCCAACGCTAGCGTGATCATATGAAGTCAGAAACGGAGACTACGGAGATGCCTAAAACTGCCCACCTTCCTTAATTCCCCCATACATTACAAACTGTGTCGAAATGAGACCGGCAGTCATGATCATCCGTGGACCAAGTCCAGCAAATAAACCCTTAACCCCCCCTTCATTCAGGATTTCAATTAGATGTCGAGATATTGAACGTTTGGGGCCGTGTCCCTTGTTGATTTTGCTGAGCAGAGTATCCGCAGGCTAAGGTTTCAAGGCATGAATATACGAGAGTTCGATCGAACGGAAGTCGATGGTACCTGGCTGAACAGAGCTGCAGCGAAACCAGACATGATTCCGCTCCCCATGTCAATGCAGAACCTAGAGCTTGCGGTCAAAGATTTTCTCTGTTCTTCAGACATATTCCGGTATACAAGCTCGTGACAAAATTCATTGACTGTGAATTGGCCAATAGCAAAAGGTATCTGTCTATGGAGAAGATCAAGAAAGCTGTGGAGATGAAAGGGTGGAGAACCTTACTTGAAGAGAATGGGCACAAAGCCTGCATACATCTCTCGGAGACCTCCTTCGCGAGCCAGACGTGTAAATCCACTCACGAGGCCCTTTGCGTAGTCCTTCTGTGACACGAGACGGATTCTCGTTGCCTCAAGCGGCGTGAGCAGTATATCCGCAAAGAATCTGTTCAGGCGTTAATACAAGGAAGGCATCAAAACATTTAATCAAGCTCACTCCGCGACGCTGGCAGCACCCAAGTAAATTGCTGTGCGATATCTAACAGCGGTTTCTTGGTCCCCAGCTATAAGTGCAAACTGCTTCTTCCAACATTCATAGCCCGCGAACTTCGCACCGCCCTGAGCAAGGTACCCAACAGCTGTAGGGCCGAACCCTGTCAATAATGTTCGTGGGCCCTCCGCAGAGATAATATGTCGTGTTCCGGAGATTAATGAGTGGGATTTAAACGAGGGATCCACCTGGATACGAGTCTTCACAACATCTATGGCTATCAGGAGATCATGTACGTTTAGGGGCGTGGATCAGGGGATACGAGGGGCAGACCTACGTGTGACAGCTGCGTGGCTTAACCTGGACTCCGATCGTTAGTTCGACATCCTGGAGGACCCAGAATAGGGCAACGCACATAGCACCTAGCCCCCCAGCAGCAAAGAAGGACCCGTAGTCGGAAAGGGTGAAGTTTGGAAGTACGAGCAACTGGGTAGATGATTTATCACGGTCCATGTCTGTTGCTGGCCTGCAAAACACCTGCTGGTACAATAAGGATGAGTTAGATCACTGGCTCTCAGAAGCCGCCGCAGATGACTTTAAATAAGCCCTAGGCTCTCCTTCGTGTCCCGGTAATATCGACGATTGCAGGAGCAAATCGGGTCATGGTGCTCGCACACCAACACACTGCTCTATGAAAAGGATAGTAGCTTATCAACTTCATGACGTCATGCCATGATAACGATGTGCCGGCGGGCAACGCGCCCTCGGCGGAATCACACGCCAGCGGTGGAACTTATATATGGGATCTTAATGTCAGCGCGCTAACAGCAAACACTCGGGCGGGACAGAAGGGGGTGGACGGCACACATCGTCGTGTTTAAGATAATATCGAATCATATCCGTTCTCTCCGGAGACTTGTCCCGCGGAAAGGAATCACGTCTTCGGTTTCATCTCCAACGCATGCCGTACGCACGCAAGTACCAGAAGGTAATGAGTCCAGAACGCAGGGAGTTGACAGACCCTCTCAACGATACTCCCCACATCTCTCCCACCCTAACTGGGCACCCCAGCACCTCCACATCCTTTGGACGACTTCCAACTTGGCATCACGTCCCAAATCAGGATCCTCCAAGTCATCGAGGTCCTCAAGGAACCCATCTCGTAACCTCGAGTTGGACGGCAGATAATCAGCGGCATAGGAGCGCAAGCGGGCGAGGGAGAGGAGCAGAAGACCTGACGGCAAGGGTGCGACTTGTTGATTGTTGGCCGGTTGGGTTATCAAGAGACGTTCGATGCGTCTATGCGTTCCTCATTAGGTTATCCACGACAAAACAACAGGAGGGCGAACGCACCGCATGACGTCCCAAACAGCTCTTCTTTTGTGCAGGCCACCGTATCGTCCTCTGCCCCTTCCTCCTGTCCAAATGCGAGTGATGGCACCACCAGCAAAGTATACGATTGCCAATGCTGGTGCAACACCGACGAACGCGAATGTCAGCTCTTGTGACTTGAGCAAGCGATCGATACCGGTCAAAGCTTGGTCAATATCAACCTAAGAGCTATAAGTTGCTGGCGGGAACAGAAGGAAAAGGACAGTTACTTTTGCTTTCTGCACTTGAATGAAAACATTTCGCAAGAGTGTTCCAGCAATAGCACTCTTTAAAGGCTTGCGGATATCTTCTTCATAAACCCGCATGATTGGTGTCATGTCGCCTAAGCGTATTTGCCTGGACAGAGCAGCGAGCTGTTCGTCGTTGTATTTCAGTTCATCCCTGGCCAGAGAAAGCGTCATGCGCTCCAAACTCTAAAAGATGCGAGTCAATTTCAAGTGTCAAGATTAAGGGACACGGTCATATACTCACGTCAAGATCAGCGAGAACTCCTTCCGTCCTCACTAAAACCCCCTCCTCGTCACCCGACCCACTCCGCACCGTCTTCAAAACATCACGCAAGGGCTCCAACAACCAACCCCTCACAAACCCCTTCAGCGTTTCAACTGCGTCCTTTGCGACCTCCTCCAGACTTGCTCTGGAGGCATACAACGACCTACACGCAAGCAACATAAGCGGCGGGAGTAACACAATCTTCGGCCAAACAAGAATCAAAGTCCTCGGTCTCATCAACCCATTGGCTCTCAACATCCGTCTATGGGATTGAACCAACGTCGGCAACGTCTCATGGGACAAGTGCACTAAAGCCTGGATAGGCGAGGCATAATTGACGTCAGCATCAACAGCGGCCTTTTGGTCAAGGATTTCGACGAAGCGTTGGATCTTAGGGAGGAATTGGGTCGTGCCGGAGTAAGAGTACTCGGGATTGGTGAGGATTTCGGAGAGGGTATTACGCATTTGGGAGAGCTGGCCGAGTATTTCTGCACGTTCGTTGCGGATATTTTCGAGTTCGCGCCGGTTGGAACGGCATTCTTGGCGGGTTAGTGAAAGGGGGTACGTGATGTAGTTAGTGATTAGCGTGAAGTAGTATGATAGCGTGCGCGCGATTTTTTCCGTGTAAGATGCACTTGTGGAGAAGGTTATGGCTGGATGGTGTAAAAAGGCAGTGACCGCCAACGAGGTTTTGGATAAGTGGGGGAAGAATGTGGTGGTTAGGACACTAGGTCGGAATGGCGAAATGGGAGATGTCGGGAAGAGTCTTGCTAGGGAGGAAGGAGTGAAGGTGGACAAGTTGAGGGGCAAATTTTGGGAGCGAACAGCTGCAACAACAGTCTCAATCACGTTGTAGAGTCGAATCGGTGTAGCTGAAAGGGAAGGATGAGACGCCCGAACGCGAACAATTGGGGGCATAACATACTTTGTAACAAGTACCAGGCAACGTTCAGTCTAGAACGTTCGATGTCCCGCCACCACTCGGCTTCAGCCTCAACCTGGGTTGCCTGGGTCAAGTAGATGTCCATCGCCTCTGCGTACAACCCCACAGTGACTTTTCCAATGACAGCATTTTTCAACGCGTCCTCTTCGGCGTCTGTTTCTTTTGCCAAGGAGCCCTTCTCTTTCGATTCAAGTTGAGAAAGCACGGAAACAGCGTTCCTTATCTGCTGGGAATCGAGTGATTGGGAGTGAGGGAACGACGCGAGGAGAGAGTGGAGAGCGTGTTTGGTGGCAGAAACCGGTACATCTGTCCCTCCTGCAGGTTCATCCGCTGCCAATTCAGGTATGGCGAATGACAGAGATGGAGAAGACGCGGTGAGAGGATGCGCGAAGTTGTCAATGAATTGTGAAGGCATGGTCACAGTTCACCGCGTCGTTCAGGATGAGCAGGGGATTATCAATCTATTGAAGCATTCAGACTGCCAACGCCAGTCATCAGTCCTGTCGCGAACAAGCACCTGCAAAAATAGACACTCACAGGCAACAAGTGTCAAGATGGTGGTCAAGGACAAGATTCACAAGAACATCACGTCATAATCGGGTCGAGGTGTGAATGTGACCATTTCGTCTATGATATCCCCGAGCACGTATATAAGGACATATAGGAGGGAATCTATCCATCCGTGGATCATACACGACAGTTGTCAAGGTTGAAAATTAGGATATCCTCTGCACCAACCCTCGCTAGGTCATCCATAACATTCGCCACTATCTTCTTCTCTACCATGACACTCACCGCCACCCAGTTTTCTTCTTCCAAGCGACTGACGGTAGGCGCGCGCCTTCCGGGTGTTATCTTCTCCGCAGCAACCAAGTTGTCCCTGTGGATATTATACTGGCACACAACATACTTGCCGGCGGCGATGACTCCAGCAATGCGTTTCGTGATGAGCTTGATGAGATTGTCGTGGTGAGGGTTTTTAGGTTTACTCGACTTGATGAGAACGGCTTCTGTGTCGAGAACTGTATCTATGGCGTGCAAACCAGCAGCACGCATAGTCTCCCCGGACTCTGGAAGACAGAGTGAGTCCCGTACCCCAACTTACACGTTAACCCGTTACCCACCAACAAGGTCGACTACATGCAAGTCAGATTCGTAAGGACTCTGGGTACCTCGACTGTAGAGATTTTTGACTTACCAATACCATCAGCCAAACCAAGGGCACAGGCAGCTTCAACACTCCCTCCAACATACTCAATCTTGGTTCGCTGGTCGCCAACTAGTTGCAAACGGTCATCCAGTTTCCTAAAATATTCCCCCGCAAGTACTTCAAAGCTAGTGACAACGCGCTTTCCAGCAAGGTCTTCTACCGCCTTGATTGGACCTGCTTCAGGTACCTGGACTTGCAGTGCACACTTGCCGAACCCGAGTCGCAATTCCTCCGTAACAAAGTTTTCCATCTGGGCATCAAGGATAACATCATGTCCGGTGATTCCAAGGTCAACATTTCCCTTGCCAACGAAAGAGGGTATGTCAGCAGCGGGAAGAAAGACACTAATATAGGAGGTCAGTGTATGTGACGTTCCTTTCGACCTTGACATACAGGGCGATATTGTGGTTTCGTGCTACACAGACGTCGAGGCGGTTGGGCCTGTGGAATTGGATATCGGCGCCTAAGGATTCGGTCAAACAGGCGGATCTTTTGTGTTGGAACGAGACAGGATATACCGGCGAGAAGAGTGAGGCACTTTTCATGGAGTCGTCCTGTGTGTTATTGATTTTATTGATTTTAGATCACCTGTTACCATATAGAGCGGCAACGAGGGAAACCCACCCTTCTTCGGGATGGCAAATAACAGACGTCCGTCCAGAGAATCCGCGTCTGTAGGAAATAAATTAATAATTTGGCACTGCGGACTTGAAGTGTATCCTACTTACTCATTCTATGTGCAGAGGGGCGAGGATATGGAAGAGATCAAATGTCGAGTCACTTTGTCAGAAAAGTCGACATGATCAATTTCTCAGATAAGATGCACGTTGGTGGCTGTGCAGACACTACGAAGCCCTATCTAAGCTCTAGCTACGTGTTTACTGCTATGCAACCGCTGTATCACAGACTCGCATTAGAAATCCCCGTTATTCTTAATTCTTCCGGCTATATTTCTCGCCCTTCCCCCCAAAGTTTTCAGGGTAAGGCACTAACATCTTTCTGCGGCATACGTCACGACAGACTCGCTGCGGAACATGCTCATGAGACCTCCCCGTGCTGATCTGTCTGACGGCTGATGAAACCTTCCCAACATTTTGCACCTCCTCGCATCCGATCCTGAAAGCCAATCAAATGCTAGAAGTCCCGCTCTAGAGCCTTCTGGCAAGTAGGCTCACCTAAAGATACCACGGGTACAGCATTTGTGGCGTATATAACTACCGCACGAGGTGAACCCTCCTCGTCACTTCCCAATACCCTATGTCAATCTCTGGATACCCATCTCACTGGCGCAGGCAATCCCTGCCCCCATACCGCAATCGGGACTCCCAAGTCTCGCCACCAAGCAGCAAACCCTTTGTATCCTATCTCGTACCAGAGTACTCCACCTCACTTGTATCATCACTTCCTCCAGACCGCCGACTTGATGAAGGCCTCCGTGATGATCCCTTGGAAACGCTCGAGGTCCCATCTCTTGGCGATTTGGATGATATTGAAGACCCGAAAATCAAGGACTGTGAATTCATTGGCTCATACTGCTGGACGCAAAGAGCCAGCCCCACCATCATTGTGCCAGGTCAGTGGCGGTATCTGTCTATGCCACGCCACCGATCATGAATTGATACTGACTCCGGCATAGGATCCCCCCCAGAGTGGTCAAACAGACGCCTGCCGTACAATGTCCAGCCTGACATGGGCATTCATTGGATCGACCAGAATAGCTACAGAATGCCTTCGGCAAACCTGTTACCATTGCTGGCTGCCGTTAATCAGAAGTGTAAGGATGAAGGGGCTCCCATGTTCTCCTGGGGCACAGTAGACTTCGTAACGGACCGCAATGGCCTTCGGAAGCTCATGAGATGGATCACCGGCGGTGAGGTCAAGGAATTCCGCATCGACGCCCAATTGGCTGGACACAAGACAGTACTCCTCAGCCGATGGGAGAAGCGTACCCGTGAGCAATTCAGTGGACGCACCTATGGCTTTAGGTTCGAGAAGGCTTCCACCACTCCAGCCGCAGGTTGCAGTGAGAGTAGTGGACATCATCGCGTTGTGACCTATGTAAGTACTTATGAATTCCACGTGGACAGACTCACTAGATCTCATTTCAGGACTTCAATGGACTGAAGATGGTGGTCAGATTCGAGGTTGACGCTTGTATGCCCCAACCCCGCCAACATCGCCTCAGCAAGGACGAGCCCTCTGTGGACAGCCTTGTGGACCAGATGCAGAACATGAATCTCACGAGCACTGCCGCTCTATTCAGTTCCAGCACCATGCCAGCGTTAGCTATCATCAAGGCCGGCAATTACGTTCCACAAGCAGCCACAATAGAACTAGCAACGTGTGCAGAACACCGGAAGCAAGACTTCAATTGGAAAGAAGGGTATCCACAACTATTCTTATCCCAGACCGCTCACCACTTCCTGGCTGTTCATTTTCGCGGACGCTTTACATCTCTGGAGAAGAAAAAACTCTCATCTCCGGAACTTCAGGCTGTTCATAAGGAAATGCAGCCCGAGTTGAAGAAGTTGCGAAAGATCCTAGAGATTATACAACGCGTTGTAATAAAGCATGGTAGCAGCGGGAGACTCAGCTTTGTTTGTTCAGATGGACAATTGGCTGTCTATCAACGCAAGAGTCAGGCGAGCTGTCTTCCCGATGAGGCCATGTCTTGCTTCGAGTTGGAGCGCACATGAATAGGTCGCGTGGTGTAATAGGGACCTCATAAACTCGTAAACTCCATTCAGACCTGGTTACCTTCCGCTTTGTGTATTCGTATGCTATAGGTAGTATGCAACTCTTTGACACGCGTCCGAATCGGAACCTTGAACATGGTGGCCGTAGTGGTTTCAGGATGGACTTCGCTTTTTTTTTTTTTGGTACATTTCCGATTTACCTTGTTCGTACCGTACTTCCTTAGTGGAATCAGGTAACGCGTGAATTGGACGACAGGCATGCTCGAGGATTTTCGACCATGCTTTGGCCATGAACATTCCTCAGGGAAATCATGACGAACATTCACCCTGAATTTCATTAGTCAGTATCAGAAGTACACTGTGAGAGGAAGCCATACATGACGATTACCTGTTGGACATCTACGACTTCTATCACACTGATCATTACCCTTGAACCCATCTCCATAGATCCCTCGCCACGGTCGTAAGTATCTTTGTGCTATTTCCATGCTTCATTTGCGGTTGATGATTCCCCCACTCACAGGTTCGGCAGCCCATAAACGCCGCAGGAAACGGCACATTCGGCCTCAACTCGTAGACGCAGGGTTTGGGGCTCCAGTTTCTACACCATTCAGGAGTTATCGGAGCATACACCCTGCCAAGCTGAGCTAGCAAAGGAGCGTTGTGTCCGATGGAAACCACAAGATTCCTTGTAATCATGAACTGCTAACCCCGAAATGAATTCTTCTGCACGGCGGCGGCGTCCTTCAAAAACTACCAATGAGCCCATGGGACCATCCATCCTTCTTTCGCCCCTTTTGCGATTCGATAACCCAACCCATCTCCAGTAAAATCTCGCTCCATGACGGTCACGATGCCTCACAAGAACCTCACATTGCCTCTGGAGCTCGTGGAGAATAGCATCGACTTTTTATGCGGCGATCCGAAAACCCTCAGGGCGGCCTGTCTAGTCTCGAGGTCGTGGGTAACCATCTGTCGCGCACACCTCTTCCGTCGCATCGTTCTCCATTGGTGTGACGATGGTGTCAGGCGTAGCGACTCCCTCCACTCCCTCCTTACCAAAGCACCTTCCATCTCCAATTACATCCGCGAACTTTCGATCCACGAAGGTCTTATCTCTTCCGAACACGCCCAAGTCATATTCTGCTTTGCCCACAGTACATCCCTCCCTAAACTCCTCTACCTCCTACCTCGACTCCGCCTCTTCGAATTCCGCGCATCCGCTCTAACCCACTGGTGTGAGCTCAATGCGGAGCTTGACCATGCGGTGCTACATCTTGCCGGCTCTCCGGCTCTTGATGAGTTGATCTTAGGTTCCTGGAATTTCTCCTCTCAGCCAAAGGCACTCGAGGCCCTGTTAGCGGCTGCAGCTAAAAATGCAACAACACTAGCGTTGACGGATATAGTCACCTCTGTCATTCCTGAGGAATCTTCTGTCCCCGTTCAAATCAATGGGGTCAGTGCGTTTCGGTCTATTTCGGCTCAAGCGCAGCGATTGGCAGTAAGGTCGTTGGCTATTAATGATGGGGCGGCTAGTTTGGTGCCGTTTTGTGCGCGCTGGTTTTATACGAGACCGAACGCCATCAAGAGGTTGCAGTTATCGTGTTCGACAAACCAGACGAGTATTTCAGATTTGCTGAGGGTGTTGGGCGAGTCACTTGAACATCTTGAACTTGATATTCGCGCTCGTACGTTATGAGCTGGATCGAGGTTTGGATGTCGTGTTCTAACCAGCTTTCAGTGCGCGGAGACGGACCTCTCGATCTCCGATGCAATACGAGACTGCAGAGCCTGCATATACAGACATCGGAACACTCGTTGATGTCGGTCCAGAATAACATTTCCGTTCCATGGATCGTAGACGTCTTGTCCACGTTACGCAGCTTCGAGCACCTAGAACTCCTCTTCATCGGTTTTGGGGTTGACGCAGACCGCCTTCGTCGATTGTCACAAACAGACGCCGACTATTGGCGTTACCTGGATCAATTATTGTCTCCAAGAACATACCTCCGTCTACGTACCGTGCGGATTGGGATCAAATTCCACTGCCACAATGGCTCGGAGTATATTAAGGAGGCACGTCAAAGTCTGTCTAGCCTATTTGATGCGGGGATATTGGATATCTACACGGAATCGCGGCAGTTCTGCTGTATTGACTATTGTTGATTATCAGGACTACTCTCGGCGGCTCTATGCGGGGGTGTGTTCCACCTCCATCAGCCTCGTATTCGTACTAACCCCTTAAACCTTCTCGAATACAGGAAGAGTCGTCGGTACCTTTTACCCCACTTCCCCGTACTCTCTTTGTCGGATTCTCGTCGGTCGGTATCTAATGTTTGTGGAGTATTGACGTTATCGGCGCGTTTACCTAGTAGACTGATTAGAATCTGACATTTGTTATATTTTACTGGTGTTGTCAATTCAGTTATTGCGAAACGAGCAAGTCTAGGTCCTCTCTGTACCCACGGGAGTCTGCCGTCGTGCCGAGGTCGACTTCTAATATCCCCGAGGCCGAACGCTCAAAATGGCAACTCGATGACCTTTATTGTTGCAAAGGTTCTAGAGGACAAGCTATGTAGTCCAGGTGTTGAATCTCATGCTCCTATGTGTCTTCTAGCTTTCAGGCCCTTGACATGGAGATGTGTTAGCCTGCGATCGCTGGGTTATAAAGTGAAGAGATGAGATACAAGCCGACAAACAAAACTCAAGATAATAACAGGCCTGGTATTATCAACTACTTCGCGGGTTTTGCAGGACCTGTGCTTACTCACCGGAAAGCCACTTTGGAGAGGCAAAAGATTGCGTGGAACGGCTTCTCGTATTCTTACGAGAACCTCGGATTTTGGCCTATCAGTTGCAGTAGTAATACCGGGAACATAGCACGAGGAACTTGGGTTCTTGGGAGTCCTCCGCGCGGTGTTCGCCGGCTAAGGTGTAAGAACTGGTCACAATTAGGCCTCGCAGCGAACACCTGAATCGTAGATAGCATAATACACCTCGTGTTCCCTGATCTAAGGCGCCACTGGCAAGTCGATGCGCGCTGGTGAGCGCGCCTACAGCACACTGGTATATTAATCAAGTGACTCACGGGTCCAGATACTGATGTGCTTCTACTCTAACTCCACCGCGAGCAGTCCGGTCATCGCATACAACAGATAGCACGGATTTTCTCCGTTCGAGGCCTGGTGATACGTCGTTAGCCTCCAGCAACAAGACAGCGGGCCGTACGTACTCCAATCAAGCCTCGACAGTCTCCGAAGCACAGGTAGCCGGAGATACGGGATTTTGTCGGTATCAGGAGAGCGATTCATGGCATGAGGTTACACATCTAATCGCATCTAGTCGACTTCGGCTGTCATCAAAAATAACCCAGTGATATGTGAGAGGATACCATATCGCACGAGCATCGATGAGAGCCATGGACGTGGACAGTCTGCTAAGGTCATCCAGGCCGAGGCCCATAGGTACTTGTATGCAGTAGCCATGAAGTGCAAGTGAGGTAGATAGGACCCTTTGTATTCGAGGGAACCTCCAAAAGGTAGTCAGATTAGTCCTGCCGCATTTTCGGGCCGGAATATCGCACCTGTAACACTTCCGTTGAATGAAACAAGGGGTTGTCATGTCCCAGGAATAGAAGGAGAACCTTTTTGCCGTTGTTGAATCCAAGGAATCCACACATTTCGAACAGGGTAGTGTTTGACGTTGGGATACATCAGAACCTCGTCGGATTTCGATGTCGACTATCCCCACAACCCGGGTAGCCTGACGAGTGTGCTCTCTCAAGAGACCCGACGGTCATTAAGGCCTCGGACGCCGGAGGGTGAACCCCATTTATTTGGCGGGGGTAAAACTTTGGAGTGTGTTATTATAACAATGCAGTGAAATCCAAGCATATCGGCGAAATTGAAACGCGTGTCTCCTTGTCGGGCCGGCGACAGGTGCAGTATCGTTCCGCCAGAGGAATTCATCCTACTCGCTTAGTATACCCCGCGTTATGTAGAGACTACACCACGGAGAGCAAAGCGTCAGGAGGAAATGCTAGCTTCGGAGAAACCACGGGGGGAAGACCGAATTCAATCGCAAGTGTTCCTTGAGCACCGATTTCAGGTCCGACGATCATGCATCATACATCAGTTTTCACAGCTTCTCCAGTATTGCCCAGTGTATAATAGGTCAGGAAGCGTGTCAACAAGTTCGCGAAAATCTCGCTGAATTAAACTTGCGATGGAAACTCAGCGAGTATTCAGTGCTAATGGAACCTGGGCGGGTTTCGCAGGTAGCATGCACATAACCGGTTTATTCTGTCGCCGTTGCGGGGCAATACTAAGTGACAGCGTTGTGCGCGGGTGTTACTGATGAATACTTCACGTTGGTAACTCGTATCACCGAAACCTCTGATGATCCAAACATAAGTAATCAACCTCCACGGGTCGGAACGCTGACCTCCCGAGGTTTGGCGATGCGGGCCCGCCATATGTACGTAGAAGTCGATTCTCCATAGCGTCGTCGTCGCAGCGAGTGGCAGGGGTGGGATTATTCAGAAGCTTTCCAGGCCTTCAGCACCCCAGAACGCAAGTGTTTCCACGACCACGAGTTGAATCAAAGAAAGATGACAACTTTGAGAACCAGATCGTGGTATCAACGCATCCAGCCTCCTTATGCCCGTGTGTCAGTAACCGACACATTGAATTGACACGTCAGGTAAACTACTGCGCGTGAACGTGGACAGAATAGCTTGGTATTTGGGTAGCAATGACACAGGGATGGAATGTCCAGATGCTCTGCTACCGGTACGAGGAGATCACGGGGTTTCCTTGTTCTTGAGAAGCGAAGTGAGATCGGCAAGCGCGAAAAGGTGAGGAATTCCAGGTTTCCAAGTTCGACATATTGTCAGGGTCGTCTCTGCGCCATGCGTGAAACAGCCAGATCCTCGTTGGAAAAATGTTGGCAATAGCATGGCCTTCTGGAACTCTGGAGCACGATGCAATCTTCGAGGAACGCCTGAGAAAGAACAGAGGAAAGGTTAACTTGGCCTGTTCAAAGCCGAAGAAGACACGAGTGAAAATAGTACATTGCGAAGGGATCAGAAGGAAGGCAACGGAAAGATCCACATGGGGTTTTTGCGCTCTCGGGTTGAAGAGTTTTGCAACTCGTTTTACATCCGTAATGGTTGCATCTTGTGAAAAGAAACGCCAACAAGGGAAGGAAGGCGTTCATGTGAACAAGGATGTTGATCAAACTCACCTTCAGCCACACACCGTGTAGATGACAGATAGTATAATGGAAGCACCTAAGCACAAGGTAGAGAGTTAGAATCGAATGTCCTTGCGATGATAATGCGAGCCAAAGTTCAGAAGGAAGGCAACGGAAGAATCCACATGAGGTTTATGCGCTCTCGGATATTGGAGATGAACTCCTTTACATCCGTATTGGTTTCATCTTGCGAAGTTGCAAGGTGGAATGGGAACAAGCTACTCACTTCAGGCAACAACTGTTCACAGTAGGACTACATGGGAGATATTCATGGTGGATTCATGATCAGAACGAATGCTGGACATGAACCCGTGAGCTAGTGGTGAGGGATCTCGGCGAAATTAAGCAGAATTAAATCAGCCGGAAAGAGTTCTCCATCGTGGTATTGTCGAGTTCAGCGGAGGGTGGATCGCAAGTAAGAGCCAAGAGAAAAAAAAAAGCAAAAAGCTGCAAGATCATGATATAGAGTCACACGAAGCATGTCACGTATCATTGTGACTTAATGGCAGCCGCTGGTCAACTGGCGTCCGTTCTACGGCTCCAGATAATTACATTTTAAAGCCTACTTAATATAAGAAATAGTTTCCAAAAAATGTCCTTCCTCCAAAGGAACGAAAGCTATCCATCTATCTGTTCCTACATCGCGCCCTCTTGGTCACATCCCTCATACAGGAAGCGGTAAAGGGTATCTTGTCCTAAAGTAGCTATGCGAGAGTATGTAATGGAGGCACCAAGAAAATGACGACAATAAAGCAGAGGAATGGGGTCGGTAATGAAAGTAGGAAAGTAAAAAAGGAGGTCCAAAATGCAGGTAGGTTTTGCAGTGAAATATTGGCCCGTGTGAAACGGGAATGGGAGAAACGGGGAAGAAGCTGGGCGACATGGGAGTAAAACTCATCACAAAAATCCATGATTCATACCCACTACCTCTCTATAGCATCGAGGAAGCGAGAGCGGCAAGGATCAACCCCGATGCTCCCGTCATTGTGACACCACCCATCCACCGATTTGCAACAGCGCCAGACGACCTCCGCTGTACGTTCGATGACGGTGAGTTGGGATCCGCATTCGGGTCTGCATTGGGATCCGTAACGTTCCTCAAAACTTGGGTAGGTAACATAATGGGTGTAGTTGCCACCTGGAACATCGGAGCCAAAGGGGCACCGTCGAATTGGAACAAATGTAGTTTTGGCCCTTGGGTTGGATCTATGAAGATCTGCCAGTTTTGATATAATTCTTGTGTAATCTGGTAGGTCTCAATGAAGTTCTCGGAAACGGCGGCACATGGGTCTTGAATCTGCTGGTAACCGTCACGGAACGGGAACAAGGTCATAGAACCGTTCGGGTTGAGTTGGTACTTGCCATGGGACCAACCAATGACACCAGTGATACAAGTAGGTTCGGAACCTAGTTTGCGTAATGATCAGCAAAGAGGAAGACTGTTGAGAGGTTGTAGGCTCATGCAACGCACCGTTGCTATTGAACCGGTAGCGTGCGACTTCAAAAAACTCGTCCGTGCTGTACAGGGTAAGAGGTCAGATTGCCGCTTTATTTTCACTATTTTTGTCAACTTACAAAGAGTACGAAATTCCCGTAGTCTTGGGGTAATTGAAAGTCATATTGGCGGGGTTGGCAAAATCCTTCGGGGGAAAGGGGGTCCAGTTAGACTAATTGTTCAGTGCCCATACGAGAGCACACTCACAGGCCCAGTGACTACATGCTTACTACCTGAGCTCCAAGTGCCAATCAGAGTCTGCCGTGCCTGGTCCAGAGGCAACTGCGAGTAGACTGTCGGAGCGAGCGAAACCAGCAGGAGACCGACAACGGGGGAGTAACGCATGGCGAACAAGGCGTCTGTGAGATTGGTCTTGACGTCAAGAAGCAACTATGATGCTGCGATGGGGAGAAAGGATGTCGGTATGGTTAGGGGGAAGGAGGAGGAGGTCGTGGTGAGGTAGTACGGCGGCGACGGCGAGGTTGATGAGAAAACGAGTGGAGTTGCGAGTTTGCTCTTGTTTGTCTCAGACGTTGTTCTTCGCTATTCGCAGTGCTAATTGTGGACGACAACAATCAGAGTGTTATCCTGGCAGCTAGTATTATTGATGCCACCCTCCGGTATGGCCAGCAGCCTGAGATAATTACCTGGAACGTTGAACCCGCCTTGACGCCCTGAAACGTTGCTGCATCGAAAGATTCGAAACACAATGGGCACCCTGAAAAGCAAAATCAATTCGCGGTTGATCTTGCGTAAGAGGGTTTCAACTGATAACTGCAACAACGCCAACGCTAGTAAATACGTTGGGAAGCAGATTATGGAATTAAGAGCATATCAACTGTAAGACTAAAATCAACCGACACAAGTGCGAAAATCCTTCTGATTACGACCACCTATCATACACAGCAATTCTGGTAAAGACAACATATTCGCTATAAGGCTGAGAATTCCTCAACCTACTTTCCAAGACGAGATGGAGGAAACAGGAGCGTGTAATCTAACAGAAAGGATGCTGTCCAATAAGAAGAGAACGCCGAAAGAAGTGTCCTTGACATGGGATTCATTTCACGCTCACGCATAGTGGTGCAATCAGTGCGTCGGAAACGATGGTCATGACGTGATGAATAGTACAAGGTGTGCGTGATAATAGAGTGTCATTCAATCTTTCTTGAGTTCGCGCCTTACAACAAACACTCGTTCACCATCGTCTGTCGCAGTGAGTTCTGATAGACCTCGGATGTCCCGAAGATCTTGGATCGATGGGCTATTCTTGGCTAACACGACATAAATTTCGAGACCGTCACCGACCTAAAGGGATAAATTGTCAGCAATAGGCATAAAACAACCGAAAACGAAGAAAACGAAGAAAGGATCAAGAAACAAAGGGGATATAGCCATAGGCAGCAGCCCTGAGATATCCAAAGAACTACATTTCCTCACCTCGATGTGTCGTTCTGTTGCGCTCGTAAATGAGTCAATCACGATAGAGAGCACCGTGTTCAGAGGAAGATGCCTAGGGAACGATGTGCCCGGAGAAGGTGTCTGGTTCTTGAAGTAGATCTATCACAAAAAAGCGGTATCAGTATCAGTTGCAACCGATAAACACATGGCACCTGAAAACAGAGATGGGCGCGGGAATAAATCGGCGAAGGATCGGACTCCGCTTAGATACTGCAACCCGAAACCTTATAGACGCGGAATGCTCGCGTCAATTACATGAGGTTGGATTGGGCCGAGCGATCCAAGAGTGGGTTGAAAGGCCAACTGACCTGATTGTCCAAGAATGGTTGGACGAGTGATTGTGCGGCGCCCGCGGCGCGACATGCTTCCCGCTCGTATGATCCAACGGGATCAAATGAGTAGACAGCACCAGTCCCTAAAGGAATAAACAGGTAGGCACAGACATCAGTGAGATGCAGACTGTCGGTTACATCATGCAACAAGGTATGATAGAATCTCGTGACCAAGGGGATGGAGACCAAGGATCAACGACATACCATCTTCCTCAATACCGCCAAGGATATTGTATACATAATACGGGAAAAAACGTCGGGAGTATAGCATCGTTTGGATCAGGCGGGCAATAGCGCGGATTGGCATATCTTTGGCATGCGCGTGTCGATACCACTGGAAAACGAACAAAGTGAGGCTTCACGGGCGCAGGTGAGGCATAGGTTTCGCACGGAACATACCTCTAGACGTTGCCTCACTTTCTTTACAAACATATTCCCGTCTGCAGCAAAGCCGTTAACGGCGAGCACGGCCTTATCGGTTCTGTAGCAAAATACGATCAGCATCCACGGTATGAGAATCAATAACGAGGACAAGGGAAGATATACGTACAGTCGAAAGACCTTTGGTGCATAGCGCGTTTGAATGTTGTAGCCCTCGCTCTGTCTGGTGTCGCCGGCAATGACGCTAAAGTCTGCACCTGCGATAGCAAGAATTGTACCGCCATTTTCAGTGTATGGATTGAAAGCATGTTGTTGAGGCTGGGATTGAGACAATGAGAGGGTGTCGGGCATGGTGGAGGAAGGAGGAGAGGATGGGCTAGTAGGGAAAAGGCGAAAGGGGCTGAGGGTGGAGAGAGCGTGTATATAACGGAGGAATCAGAATCCACGAAAGAGGAGGAGCAAGGAGGGGCCGCGTAATGGACTGTCAATGGCGCGTCCCTACCGTGGGAACTCTGATTCAATACGGCAGGCAGAATCTCGATTTGATCGTGAATCCTGCCTCACAGATTCTCCGAGCTTTTGCCACAGACAGCAAACCCACAAACTTATACTCACTTTCTAAGACTCCTTGCATCTCGCTACTCTTATTTCTGGCGCTCACGCTCCCCTGGGAATCCTAGATCCATCTCCCAGCCTTTCTTCCCACCTCACCAACCTTGGTTTCCATCCTCCTCTTCCTCCGAAGACTCCCCGATCCGTAGCGGCGTAGCCACCGATTTTCTGACGCTTCCGCATGGACTCAGCATCTACTTTTAAACAGATGTTGAAATCCCACCTTTATTCACTTTCCTATCCACCGAAAAAGGTTTTACCCCCGAGAACCACAACAAACAGACACTTACACCTGAGCCCTTCCGTTCCCTCATCCCGGACGGGCGTCGAAAATCGATGCATCGGAGTATCATCTGTGTCGTTCCGCTACGGGGTTTGGTGCCAGATGTGCCGTCTAGCAACTATCTCGTGAAACACAAAGTCGTCTGACTGCCCTGCTATACGGTCAGCAACCTCCACCATCAGAAACATGCATATTACCTGCGTTTCTCCGAATCCATAGATTTGCATAGAAAAACCACTTATTTCAAACCTCTCGCCTCAGCCTGCGAGGCTGTGATGTTGCTCGGGTCACATCCCACCTCTCTATCCAGCCTCCTGCCTCCCACCATCCGGTCATCTTGCTCTCACGCCTGCAACGTGAGCATCTCGTCCTAGCCCAGAAAGTTGCCACTTCTCTCACGAATGATCCTACAACCGCTATTCAAGCTCACTGGCTCCCCACATCTAGTCTGTGAATCCATCCTTCCCATGGCCACCTCTGCCTTGATCCGATACCCATGCCTAGCCGGTGATTTTTAATGATGTCCGCAAAACCTACACAATCCCTCCATCCTAGCACATTGCTCCTTTCCAGTTTGGCAGGGAGGTCAATCTGTTACTTCTAGATCGATCAGATTACACGAATCCGATTGATAATTCGCGAACGCTCACACCCTCTTTACCTTCGCTGGTTTTCAACCGTTCAAGGACCCCTTAAAATCGACCCCCAAATCCTTAATACTCTCGCAATCAATCTACTTACGCGACTTTTACACGATTACCCCGGTGGCTTCACACCCATACATGCTAACGCACCAATGGTTATTCTTTCATCGCTATCTCTTGATATCTTCTATCATCCCGGACTTGTAGTCGGCCAAATGGAAATACCGTAGCGAAACAGTTGTCGGAACCATATGTACTACATCACCGCGTGTGAGTTATTTTCTCATTATTTCTTCTCATGCCACCCATCTTCACGCCCTTCGTTGTCCTAGGGTATTTGATTCATTAGGGCGAGTTCTGCCATGGTGCCACTAGCCAACAACACTTACAGCGTTTATGGGAATTGGGATCGAACTTATGACACCCTTTTCCAGTGCGGTCACCTATCCGCGCCACGGTGACTGTACTCGTATGGAGCTTGTGGCTTTGTGGATGCCGACTGTCTATTTTTTTTTTCGCCTGGAAACATTTTTCTCAACGGCTATTCAACCGTTTTCTTCTGACATGTCATATGTTCACTGGGAACTCTCACAACCGCTGGACTATTGGACCATCGAAGAAATGTGAGCTTAGCCCTGTATATCTTTTTAGACCACTCGTTGCTTCTCAATTCAACGCAACAACGTTCAACCACAAATTTGTGAACATTTCTCCATCTCTGCCACCTGAACGCGGTACCTTTCGGCACAGGGACTGTCTATAATGGTCATGCGTTGGATACTAACTTCGTTTATAGATTTTACTCGTCACCCCCCGGGTCTCTCGTCACGATGCTTCTTCCAACGACGCCAATCGTCCATTAGACCCTGGAACTTTACTGCTAAATGCGACGAATGCCCCTATTTTTGGGCCCGCGGTGAATTGCCTGGATCGTAGCCCGTGCGAGTCGACTTGGCATTTATGGTACTCTTATTGGGACTTCCCGAGCTTGGCAGTTGGGTGTACTTCCTGTCATCGTGACCTCGTGTATTCTTCCTCCAACGGGTTCGCGGAGGACCACTGCACGAGAATAGGCGTTGATCCCAGGCACAACGCCACGGTGCATCACAATAAGCATTCACGAATGATGGCGTATCCACCGCATCACAAAACCTTGACCTGCACCCAACACTTCTTTTAATACTCGCCTCTCACTCGTCGGAGTACAATGTGCTTGGGCAAAGCGTGCCTCTTAGGGTGTTTTTGAAGTCTTCTTTTGGGCAGGAGGATGGGGTTGTCCGAGGAAACTCCATTGTCGTGAGTTTTTGGGTCCCATTGCCAGTAACGATTGTTAACTATCCCATCTTAGGACCAATGTTCCTTCGCATTACTATATCGCTCGCGTACTTCCACCAGCCCAACCGCATCAAGAAGCCCATCCACGACAATTTTAGCGCCTGCATACATAGTCCAGCATCGACAGGGCCATCTTACGCCATCTACTTCGCACCGTCACCAGGGTCGATTTCATTTCGTCTCCGAATGATTTCCACCCTGATCTTCGAGTACGTACTGCAGGGCGAGATAAGGTGGGTTTCTTCGTTATCATATACCCCCTGTAAGCTTATCACAGAAAAATAACAACTTCTTTGCGCAAGCACACATGGTGCTGTGCTTCTCGTCTAGTTCTCGTCACATCTACTATCTCATTATATCTGGACTCCGTGTCCAGGTTCAGGGTCTGCAACAGCAGTGGTGGTCTTTTTTTTAGGGGGTTCGGCGGGGAATGACTGTGGATTCGTATGTAATGATCAATACGATATTTAATCCCACTAGCAGACGTTTACAAAGCTACATAGGCCGATAGCCATTTATCAACCAATCGCTGTATCGTCCCTTCTCATCATGGTGTCCGTTCTGGGACGTCCTTGCTCGCCGGACGCCGTAAGTAGAAGTGATTGGACTTCGAATATACTTCGGAAGGGCATTTACGCCATACGGCGCATTATCTAGCATTTCTCGCGTTATCATGTTTTCGCCTTTGCGCCTAATGCACGTTCATCAGCGGCGTCTCAGGACTTGAGTGAAAGATCGCGGAGATGAATTTCCGAGTGTTTTAAGGCAGCTTACCCTAGCTTACCCAGGGCTGCGCCTTTTGTGTAAGGGAAGTGACGTGTATGACGCCATTACATACTACATTGCTCCTGGTCTTTTTTGGCTTTCACGGCGTTTGAGCCTGGGAGGTTTGTGTACTGTTTAGACCTCACAACAGGCTAGAGCTAACATATAACCGCGGGGATGTACATAATCATCTCGTTAATCAGTGGCTATCAATGATTCGGAACTTATCTGAGCAATCAATGTTCAGTTGAGGGATGGAAGGAGATATAGTTCTTGTGAACGTGTAGGTCAGAGCCAAATGGAAAAAGATGTAAGGGCTTGAGGCGGATGCCCGGATAAAAAAAAGATAAGGCACTCGATGTATTCCAAGTAGCTAGGTGACAAAGCGCTCGAAATACAAGAATGCACAACGTGGCCTGGGTTAATTGATTTTTTCTAAACATACCGAGATTTGCCCGGCTCAACAACAAGAGCACACACAACGCGAGACACTCGGGGGATCACCCCCATCATCATCCTAAGTCCGTTTCAGATCACCGACTATAGCCAGAAGTCAGGACTTCAGTACATGCTTTACATCACAACTAGATCCAAAGGCTCACCCAGGATCCTCCTACGCCGACAACTCAGGGACGGGCCGCGTCACCTTATGGGCTGGGTCAGCCCATATTTCAGGACGAGGCGCAGCGTCGCCTTATGCACGAGCTAGTTTGGGGGCTATAGTGGCATTTTAGCGAACAGGAGTGGGCATGAATGGCAACTACTTACACCCGGACAGCTCGCACGCCCGCACATCTGCGGGGCCCGAACTCACGACCTGAAGATGCTACCTTTAGCGGCTCGTAAAAAAGGAGAGGAGCAGAAGGAACCTATTGACTACGGGAAACCTTAGCGATGGGGTCCAGGCAATCTGCCCGTTCCGAGGAAAAGAGGTGGCGGCGGGTAGGTACTTATATGAGCACAGCTTAGGGCTGGTCGAGAGAGGCATCGCGCATGTGCCGGTCGTATCCTCAGCTGCTATAGGATGATCTTCACTCACTTCTCGAACACCTTGGAATGTTGGGCTGCGCTTCGTTCATTTGTTCGTTCGTTCATCCATCTCGGGAAGATCCATAAGCTGCTGCAGTACTAAGGTCCCCCGGCATACATAATTGGAAACGGTCCAGAACCAACCCGGTAGTAGAATCGTGTTTGATAGCGCAGTACTTTGGGAGTTCGAAATGTTGATCATAAGGCTGTGCCTCTATGTTTCGCTGTAGTGCTGGCATACAGAACTGCGGGGAAGGTTATTTCTGACCCTCCCAATGCTGTGGATTGTTCTGGTGTTTTCTTGTGTCTCAGAAGCATGTGCTTCCAAGGTCACACGTCTTGGTGATGTTCATGAAGCCGCGTTACTTCACCAACGGGGCATGTGCACGAACTCAAATCCGAGCCCACTATGCCACCTCCAACATCGCGCCCTCTTAATCATGGATTGGATCCCGAGCCGCTGCTTACAAATGAAGTGCCCAATGTCGATGTTTCGTCTGAAGAACTACAGATCAAAAATTACCGGTACGTCGGGTCCTACAGCTGTGCAACAGACAGCGATCAATCCAATCCTGTCATTGTAGTTCCGGGTACGTGGTTATTCGGATCTTTTTGTGTTCAGGATCGCCACCGGAATGGCTCGAGAGGCCATTGCCGGTCACAGTTCCGCCTGACACAGGAACCCATTTCCGGGATCGTAACGGACACATTCTTCCGGGAAGGCCCATTCTTCCACTTGTTGCCGCGGTTGTTGAGCAGAATATACAACCCGCAGTCGAGTGGAAGGCCGTGGATTTCGTGACAGATCGCAATAGTCTTCGAAAGCTCCTGCGATGGGTCAGAGGAACCGGAAGAGATTGGCGAATCGACGCGGAACTGGTGGGGAACAAGACCATCTTTCTGAATCGTTGGGAACAACAGACGATCGATCAACTTCATGGGACTATGCATGGTTTCGGGTTTGAAAAAGCAACCACTAGAACAGTCCCTGGCGGTGAAGGACGCCCCGGACATGCACGGATCGCTGCCTATGTTGGTACCGTCACGTACACGCCGGCCGGTTTTGACTGACGACGATGACAGGACTACGGGGGCTTAAGAGCAGTCCTGCAATTTGAAGTCGATACAGTACATACCTTCTTATAGCCCAAGAGCCTTCTACTCCGGCGACGCCAGCTGAACCGACTGACACCCTGGCTGACGCTGTCTCTAATGTTGACCTCTCCGGAGACGACATCAAGAGAGCATTCGGCTTGGGTATCATCCGCAAGGGCAACGCTGACATTCCAGACAACGCTATCATCGAGTTGGCTGCGACCACCCGGAAACTCGACTGGAAGGAGCGCTATCCCTAGCCATTCTTCTCCCAGACACCTCATCACTTCCTCGCTTGGCATGACCAACTTCAGATGGGAACCTTCGACCGAATCAGTAAACGGACCATAGACTGCCCTCTCTTGCAAGCAGCGAACTCGCGGTTGCAACCTTCATTCAAGAAGCTTTGGGCAGCCCTTGAGGTCATCCAGCGCATTGTTACAGAGCATGGTCATTGTCAGCGGCTGAGTTTGCTCTGCATAGGCAAGCAACTTCAGGTCTATGAATGCTCGGACCAGAAGAGCTGTCTTCCGGATGAGGCTCAGGTTCTCTTTGAGGCATAGGGGCCACTTATTGTACATAACCCTAGCAACTCCCTTATTGTTTCTTCCCCTATGACATAACACTTGAGGTTCACTGATTCATCCAGACATTCCAACTCCGGGAGGGATTCATGGTACCTTCTATGGGCCTCTCATATTCTCATCCATCTTGGGTGTGGCGGATGGTCATTCAATCATCTCATTAGTCAGTGGCCATCAATGATTTAGAACTTATCTGAACAGTCAATATACAGTTGATGATGGAAGGAGATATAGTTCTCGTGAACGGGTAGGTCGGAGCCTAATGGGAAGGGATGTACGGACTTGAGGCGGATGCTCAGAAGAACAAGATAAGAAGGCACTTAATGTATTCCAAACAGCTAGGTGACAAAGCGCTCGAAATATAAGAATGCACGATATGGCCTGGGTTAATTGATTTTCTAATCAAGCCGAGATTCCCCCGACTCAACACCATGAGCACCCGCAATGCGAGACACTCGGGGGATTACCACCCCCCAATCATCATCCAAAGTCCAACTCATACAGATCACAAACTAGAGTCAGAGGTCAGAACTTCAGTGCGTGGTTCGCATCGTAACCAGATCCAAAGGCTTACCCAGGAATCCTCCTACCGCCGACAGTCAGGGAGGGAACGTCGCCCCAAGGGATGGGTCAAGCCCATATTTCGGGGACAGAGTCCGTCGCCTCTGGTACGGACTAACGTGGAAGCTATGGTGGCATTTTAGTGAAGAAGAGTGGAGATGAATGGCGACCACTTACACCCAAGCAGCTCGCACGCCCGCATCCACGGGGCCCAAGCTCACAACTTGAAGATGTTGTCTTTAGCAACTCGTACCAAAGGAGAGAAGCAGAAGGAGCTCACCCAGCTACGAGAAACCTTCAGCGATGGGGTTCAGGCAATCTGCCCGTTCCGAGGAAAAGAGGACGTGGCGATGAGTGGGTAATTTAAACGAGCACAGTTTAGGGCTGGTCGCCGAGAGCTGCCTCGCACATCGCGCGTGTGCTGGGCGTGCCCTCAGCGCTCAACTACTGTAGAATGATCACCGCTCATTTCTCGATCACCCTGAAATGTTGTGCTGTGCTTCGTTCATTCGTTCGTTCGTTCATCTATCTCGGGAAGCTCCACAAACTGTTGCGCCCCTCAACCCCCCAGTATACATAATCAAACGGTCCAGAATCAACTGATAGTCGAATCATGTTCGTTCGCGCAGTACTTTGAATGTTCGAAATGTTGACCATAAGGCTATACCGCTAGATTTCGCTATAGCGCTAGCACGCAGAGCTGCGGAGATTATTTTTGACCCTCTCAATGCTGTGGATTGTTTTGGTGTTTCTCGTGTTTCGGAAGCATGCGCTTTCAAGGTCACACGTCTTGGTGATGTTCATGAGGTTGTGTTACCTCACCGACGAGGCATGTGCATGAACTTGAACACGACTCCACTATGCCACCTTCAGCGTCACGCCCTCTTAATCATGGATTGGATCCCGAGCCGCTACTTACAATTGAAGTGCCCAATGTCGTTGTTTCGTCTGAAGAACTACAGATCAAAGACTACCGGTACATCGGATCCTACAACTGGGCAGCAGGCAGCGATCAATCCAATCCTGTCATTGTAGTTCCAGGTACATGGTTATTCAGATCGCTGTTGTTTCAAGACTATATCAGATCTTTTTGTGTTCAGGATCGCCACCGGAATGGCTCGAGAGGCCATTCCCGATCACTGTCCCGCCTGACACAGGAACTCATTTCCGGGATCGTAACGGACATATTCTTCCAGGAAGGCCCCTCCTTCCACTTGTTACTGCGGTGGTTGAGCAGAATATACAACCCGCAGTCGAGTGGAAAGCCGTAGATTTCGTGACAGATCGCAATAGTCTTCGAAAGCTCCTGCGATGGGTCAGAGGAACCGGAAGAGATTGGCGAATCGATGCGGAACTGGTGGGGAACAAGACCATTTTTCTGAATCGCTGGGAGCAACAGACGATCGATCAACTTCATGGGACTATGTATGGTTTCGGGTTTGAAAGAGCAGCCACTAGAACAGTCTCTGGCGGTGAAGGGCTCCCTGGACATGCACGGATCGCCACCTATGTTAGTACCGTCATGCACACACCGGCCGGTTTTGACTGACTACGATGACAGGACTACGGGGGCTTAAGGGTAGTCTTGCAATTTGAAGTCGATGCATACCTTCCTACAGCCCAAGAGCCCCCGACTCCGGCGACGCCAGCTGAACCGACTGACACTCTGGCTGAAGCTGTCTCTAATGTTGACCTCTCCGGAGACGACATCAAGAGAGCATTCGGCTTGGGTATCATCCGCAAGGGCAACGCTGACATTCCAGACAACGCTATCATCGAGTTGGCTGCGACCACCCGGAAACTCGACTGGAGGGAACGCTATCCCTAGCTATTCTTCTCCCAGACACCTCATCACTTCCTCGCTTGGCATGACCAACTTCAAATGGGAACCTTTGTCCGAATCGATAAACGAACCATAGACTGCCCTCTCTTGCAAGCAGCGAACTCGCGGTTACAGCCTTCGTTCAAGAAGCTTCGGACAGCCCTTGAGGTCATCCAGCGCATTGTTACAGAGCATGGTCATTGTCAGCGGCTGAGTTTGCTCTGCATAGGCAAGCAACTTCAGGTCTATAAACGCTCGGACCAGAAGAGCTGTCTTTCGGACGAGGCTCGGGTTCTCTTTGAGGCATAGGGGCCACTTGTTGTACATAACCCTAGCAGACTCTCCGATTTGTCGCTTTGATAACGCCGCGTTCCCGAGTGCACGGCAGCTTTTTAGGCTAATGTATAATCGAGCGCCAGAAAATCGACCACTCTAGACCCCGTCTGCCGCTTGATGGTTCTTTCGGAAGTACGTCGTATCCTCGGTCGATGGTATCTTCAAAAAACGCATTCTCGTTATACTTTGGACAACAGCACATTGTCACTCCCAGCATGCTGATTCAATCTAGTTTGCACATAAGTCATGGAACGAGAAGGAAAAAACACGGAGTAACCTGACGATCATCTTCGCTTCTCGGGCTGTTTGAGGAGAAGTGGGGTTGACGAAACAGGATGATACAAGTGAGTGTTGAGTCCTAAAGACCACAATGACTTGGTAGCGAATCCGACGTGTCCCCTCGGCATCAGTTTTCGATTCGCGGCATTGCGCCTATTCAAAGAATTGGCTGCTGCCGTACCGCGAGAATCTGATATGCCAAAGATAGCATTATCCATCGAATGTTAATCCAGACTTAACGCCTTCCCGGTCTGTGGACTATACTCACGACTAGACAGAGGCTTGGTATGCGATGAATATCACAAACGTGCGGTCATGTGTGATATTGTTTCTGCCCATTTGGATGTCCCTCTAATGTGCAGAGTGGAGAAGAGTCGGGATGAGTGACGTCTCCACTCGGCAGGATAAATGCGTTCGCAGGCTACTTTGCTCCTTCAATACAACGCGATGTTATTAATATCACAGAATTTTCAACGGTCCTTCGTCTCCACAGATCCTAGTCATGCCTCGATGCAGTATATAAGAACGCCCATAGGATCCTGCCGCGATATCTTCATCACTGAAGTCACAACCCTACGCCTCAACTGAAAGTCTCGTACGACACTGCTAGCCATGCTATCTACCTTTGTTCAGGTTTTCTCACTCTACACGGTTTCATTGGTCGTCTGGAAGCTGTTGAAACGTTTTACGACCAAGTCGTCGTTGGATATCTTGCCTGGACCACCCTCTGGTTCATTCCTTTATGGTCGGTTTCTGTCATTCTAGCGGGAGAAAGACGAGCAGTGGCACTGGAATCCCTTAGGAAACATTTACCAGCTACTCGACCCGGATGGATGGGAGTTCCACCTTCACCTCCTAAAGCGCTGTGAGTTCCATAGACTTTCTTTTCTTTCCCTGCAGAGCTCACAACTCATGATTAGACGGGGGGATTGTGAAGGTTAGAGGCGCACTGGGGGTAGGGCACTCTGGCCTGATTTCTTGAAGCGATATTGACTGAACAAAGGAACGCGCTCTGGTGGTCTCGGACCCGAAAGCCCTGCACCACATTATCGTCAAGGATCAATATGACTACGAGCCCATTGGATTTGTCAAGTAAGCTGCGCTTTTGAGGTTATACACTATCGAGGGTCTCATGTTTGGTCTTTAGCCGCAATGTAGTTCTTATCGGTAAAGGCCTGCTTTCCACCTTGGGTACGCCCTATGCTGTTCTGACTATCAAGTTTGTTTTTCTCATATACCGATAGGTGAACAGCATAAGAAACAGAGGAAAATGATGAATCCCGTCTTTTCAATAAATCATATGCGCGAAATGAGTAAGTTGGATGTCTTCTATCCGTCGTGTAAGACTTATTCATACGCCCCGCAGCTCCTGTATTCTACGAAGTGACAGAACGGGTATGTTCTAGTGGTGCCAGAGGACCGGGTGTACTCATCAGGCTTCAAAGTTGCGGACTACATTAACGAAAAAAGTGAAGAATGGCCTTCAAGAAATTGACATTCTTGGTTGGATGACTAGGACGGCACTCGAATTGATCGGTCAGAGTGGAATGGGCTACTCTTTTGATCCTTTGGTGGATGACGAGGTGCGCCATCCTTACCCCATATCCATGAAGAAGCTTGCGTGAGTCTTTCTCGCATTGGTTAGTAAAGTGTGCCTAACGCATTACTGCTTCGTTCGCCACCTAGCCGACTCCTGGGTGGGCCATTTGGCTTCTTTGTCACCAAGATGGTCTTCCCAGTAGCTGCAAAGTTTGATTATCCACGGTTGAAGAGGTTCATCGTGGATCACACCCCTTGGAAACGAGTGCAGGAGATCACGAAGTTGATCGATCTCATGCACAATACCTCTCTTGAGATTATCAGGGCAAAAAGGGAAGCCATGAACAGCCATGATCCAGCAGTTGTCGCAGAAATAATGGAGAAGAAGGATATCATCACAATTCTTAGTGCGTCTACAAGCTCGAGCTTATGTCCATGAACTGACGGATATCTCAGTGAAAGCAAATATTCAAGCAGAGGAAGAGGATCGCTTGAGTGATGAGGAAGTCTATGGACAGGTATGTCGGGCATAATTTGATTTTCCTGCTCTAATACTGTATAGGTTTCGTAGGTCACTTCGAAGTGAACTTTGACTCTTACTGAGATCATTGTCCCAACGTAGGACTTTCGTATTTGCGGCCATGGAGACAACATCATCAGCAATGTCCCGCATCATTCACCTGCTGTCTTTGCATACAGATGTTCAAAAAAGACTACGCAACGAAATACGTGAGGCTCAGAAGGACGGCAAGCTGACTTATGACCAGTTAGTTTCCTTGCCATACCTGGATGCAGTCTGCAGGGAAACCCTCCGAGTGTAGGTGGCGAATGATCGTTAAGCATGACACTACTTGATTTTGCGGTGCAGATATCCTCCTATCAATTTCGCTCCAGTACGCACGTACGTGATTGTCTCTTGGGGATGCGTCATTATGCTGATGTTATCACGATTCAGCGCACGCAAGGACATGATTCTCCCTTTGTCAAAGCCGGTTGTTGGTGCAGACGGTAAAGAGGTGGCAGAAATCATGGTGCCCAAGGGTACCGATATCGTTATATCCGTCCTGGGCTCGAATACAAACTCGGATCTATGGGGAGCTGATGCACTTGAATGGAAGCCAGAACGGTGGTTGTCACCTCTTCCCGAAGCGGTTGGGCAGGCACATGTACCTGGGATTTATTCTCATCTGTTCGTCTCGACTGTCTTGGTGTATACCGTGTCATGCCAACTGATTCTTTCATGTCCAGGATGACGTTCTTGGAAGGTAGTCGGGCTTGCATGTAAGTGTCCCACGAGATGCATCAATAAAAAGTCACTGACGGATAACTTACAGTGGTTTCAAGTTTTCGCAACTGGAAATGAGTATGTCGAGTTTTCCATCCCTACAATCCTACACTTACGCAGAAATGCCCTGCAGAGGTTGTCTTGTCTGTGCTTCTCAGCACGTTCCAGTTTGAGATTTCAGAGAAACGCAAGATTACGTGGAAAATGACGAATATTGCTGGACCCTATGTTGAGAAGTCGGATCGCACGCGGCCCCAGCTGCCTTTGATCATGAGCTTGGCTGATTGAAGGCCGTGCCTTCTTTGTTTCTCTCTGTAAACACACTCCGCATCTTTGCGGAAGCTGTGAATGGTCTCACCCTGCATCCGACCACGTTATTGTGGGAGGGACAATGCGGCTACTTGAGTATAGTCTGACACAATTGTTCAGCCTCTTCTCTTGTCCGTACACATGTTTCATTGTTTCGTCTTCCCTACCTTTTGGACTGACACTCTCATTTTCTATTCCTGAACCTCTCGTCGGGGGGTTGGATACATCACGTTATATGTGCTCTCGCTATTTTTACTCTTCTCGAAAATTAACGCCTTTTCATGCCAATGTTTGCTGCTCGGCAATGCCTTTGAGTGTATGTTGTGGTATCTTCTGAGGATGTAATCCAATCACTTCCGGTAAGAACACTGTACACCTCCGACGGGTTAGACCTGGGTTCTTTTGTGGTTTAGAGATTCGGCGGTGTGCCAGGACTGTTCTCGGATTGCAATCAATAGTTGATTAGGGTCATCAGTAACTAGTAATTGGCAGCTGTGCTGCTTGCCTTCATCACATATGATTGAACAGAGTCGAATCAACTTCACTGCACTCCTGCCTCTGCATCCTCCACACTAGGCCAAGACCGTGTGATTGCTTTGTCAGACTTCTCTACCAAAAAAAGTCGCTGTTCACTCGGACGACATTACACTTACCTGTGGTGCCAGAATCGCCCAGCAACTCGAATATTCAATTTTCGTTCAACCGAACAACGTGCTTACACTGCTGCTAATGCTTCATCAATTTCCACATCATGGAACAAGCATACCTCCTCCATCACTGTCGTACCCTGGACCCTTGTATTCTGGACCTCTTCGACAAGGCCTACCGCTTGTCAGCCTTCATTTGTGAGCTCAAATGACTTGGAGAAGGAAGTTTTCGTTGCCCCGCTGAATGCTGTACTAGTGAAGGGAGCAAAGAGACTGTCCGTCCTGACCCTCGGGCATTGCGCCAATACAGTATACTGAGATGGAAAAGTTGCATCAAGGCTATTGCGGGCCCTGCCAGGAGCTCAATGCGCCATCGAGCTGGAATTTAATTCTGGAGATGGGGAAAAGACATCAGAGAATTGGTTTCCTTTCAAGAAACCGAGGATTGTTCTCTGTCTTTCTCCCGAAATTTTTTCTCGACGAAGCCATGAACTGCGGGTGCGATCCCTATTACCAACCTTTGTGGCTTTTCCCCGCTTCCCCGATCTCTGTCAGCGGAATAAGCGAGCTCTACCTCAATTCGCCCATCCGCTTTCATCCCTCTTCTTCCCCGAACCCCTAGATGTTCCCCAAAAAGCACGCACAAACTATCGGAGTCCTCAGCCTCTCCTTGGCTGGTATGGACCAGACCCAATGGAATACGCTGTTGAGCGAGGTTCGCCCCCTTCTCCGCTATCATCGAGTTGGCTACGACCATCCGGAAACTCGACTGGGAGGAATGCTATCCTTCTCCCAAACACCTCATCACTTCCTCGCTTGGCATGACCAACTTCAAACGGAAACCTTTATCCGAATCGATAAGGGAACCATAGACTGCCCTCTCTTGCAAGCGGCGAACTCGCGGTTGCAACCTTCGTTCAAGAAGCTTCGGACAGCCCTTGAGGTCATCCAGTGCGTTGTTATAGAATATGGCCATTGTGAGCGACTGACTTTGCTCTGCACAAACAAGCAACTTCAGATCTATGAACGCTCAGAGAAGAGCTGTCTCCCGGACGAGGCTCGGGCTCTCTTCGAGACATAGGGACCGTTTGTCGTACGTAAGACTTAGCAGACTCTTCGATCTGTCATTTTGGTAACGGCGTGTTCCCGAGTGTGCGGCGGTTTTTAGGCCAATGTATAATCGAGCGTCAGAAAATCGACCACTCTGGAGTCTGGGCCCGTCTGCCGCCTTATGGTTCTTTCGGGAGTGCGCGTGTCCCCCGCCGATGATATCTCCAAAACGCATTCTCGTTATACTCTAGGCAATAGCGCATTGTCACTCCCGGCACGCTGATTCAATCTTTGTTTGTACACAAGCCATAGGACGACATGATAAAACACGGGGAGTAACCCGATGATCCTCTTCGCTTCTCGGGCCGTTTGAGGGGAAGTAGGGTTGACGAAACGGGATGATTCAAGTGAGCGTCGAGTCCTAAAGACCACAGTGACTTCACAGAGAATCTGGTGTGCCCCTTCGGCATCTGTGTCCGATTCGCGGTACTGCGCCTATGCAAAGAATTGGTTGATGTCGTACTGCGAGAATTTGATATACCGAAGATTACATTGACCACCGAATGTTAATTCAGACTTAACGCCTTCCCAGTCTGTGGACTATAGTCATGACGAGACAGAGACTTGGATGCGATGAACAACGGGTTACAAACGTATGGTCATCTGCGGCATTGTTGCCGCCATTTGGGTGTTCCCCTAATCTGCAAAGTGGAGAAGAGCCGGGAGGAGTGATGTCTCCGTTCGGCAGAGTGGAAACGTTCGCAGGCTACTTTGCTTCTTCAATGTAAAGCGATGTTATTAATATCACAGGCAAAGATCCTAGTCATGCCTCGGTGCAGTGTATAAGAGCATCTATGGGATCCTGCCGCAATATTTTCATCACTAAATCCACAATCCTACGCCTCAACTGAAAGTTTGGCTTGGCACTAGCAGCCATGCTGTCTATTTTGGTTCAGGTTTTCTCGCTTTACGCGGCTTCATTGGTCGTCTGGAAGCTGTTGAAACGGTTTGCGATCAAGTCGTCGTTGGATATCTTGCCTGGACCACCCTCTGGTTCATTCCTTTCTGGTCGGTATCTGTCACTCTAGTGGAAGGGTGCCGAGCAGTGACACTGGAACACCTTAGGAAATATTTACCAGCTGCTCGATCCGGATGGATGGGAATTCCACCATCACCTCCTGAAACGCTGTGAGTTCCTTAGGCTCTCTTTTTTTTTTTCTCCAAAAAGCTCACGACTCACGATTAGATGGGGGGATTGTAAAGGTTAGAGGCGCACTGGGGGTAGGGCACTCTGGCTTGATTTCTTGACGTGGCATTGACTGAGGAAAGGAACGTGCTCTGGTGGTTTCGGACCCGAAAGCCCTGCACCACATTATTGTCAAGGATCAATATAAATATGAGCCGATTGGATTTGTTAAGTAAGTTGCGCTTTGAGATTATATACTATCGGGGATCTCACGTTTGGTCTTTAGCCGCAATATAGTTCTTTTCGGTAAAGGCTTGCTCTCCACCTTGGGTACGTCCTATGCTATTCTGACTACATAGTATATCCTTCTTACATACCGATAGGTGAACAACATAAGAAACAGAGGAAGATGATGAACCCCGTCTTTTCGATCAATCATATGCGCGAAATGAGTAAGTTAGATGTCTTCCACCCGTCGTGTAAGACTTATTCATATGCCCCGCAGCCCCTGTGTTCTATGAAGTGACGGAACGAGTGTGTTCTAGTGGTTCTAGGGCGTCAGGCGTACTCACCAGACTTCAAGTTGCGGGCTACATTGATGAAAAAAGTGGAGAATGGTCCTCAAGAGATTGACATCCTTGGCTGGATGACTAGGACGGCACTCGAATTGATCGGTCAGAGTGGAATGGGCTACTCTTTTGACCCTTTGGTGGACGACGAGGTGCGCCATCCTTACCCCATATCCATGAAGAAACTTGCGTGAGTCTTTCTCACATTTCTTGGTGAACTGTGTCTAACGCGTTACTCCTTTGTTTCCCACCTAGCCGGCTCCTCGGTGGGCCATTTGGCTTCTTTGTCATCAAGATGGTCTTCCCAGTAGCTGCAAAATTTGATTATCCACGGTTGAAGAGGTTCATCGTGGATCACACCCCTTGGAAAAGAGTGCAGGAGATCACAGAGTTGATTGATCTCATGCACAACACCTCTCTTGAGATTATCAGGGCGAAAAAGGAAGCTATGAACAGCCATGATCCAGCAGTTGTCGCAGAAATAATGGAGAAGAAGGATATCATCACAATTCTTAGTGCGTCTACAAGCTCGAGCTTATGTCCATGAACTGACGGATATCTCAGTGAAAGCAAATATTCAAGCAGAGGAAGAGGATCGCTTGAGTGATGAGGAAGTCTATGGACAGGTATGTCTGACATGATTTCATTTTCCTGCTCTAATACTGTATAGGTTTTGTAGGTCACTTCGAAGTGACCTTTGATTCTTGCTGAGATCACTGTTACAATGCAGGACCTTTGTACTTGCAGCCATGGACACAACGTCATCAGCAATGTCCCGCATCATTCACCTGCTGTCTCTGCATACAGATGTTCAAAAAAGACTACGCGACGAAATCCGTGAGGCTCAGAAGGACGGCAGATTGACCTATGACCAGCTGGTTTCCTTGCCATACCTAGATGCAGTTTGCAAAGAAACCCTCCGAGTGTAGGTAGCGAATGATCGTTAAGCATGACACTACTTGATTCTGTGATGCGGATATCCTCCTATCAATTTCGCTCCAGTACGCACGTACGTGATTGTCTCTTGGAGATGTATCATTATGCTGACGTTATCATGATTCAGCGCACGCAAGGACATGATTCTCCCTTTTTCAAAGTCGATCATTGGTGCAGACGGTAAAGAGGTGTCAGAGGTTATAGTGCCCAAGGGTACCGATATCGTTATATCCGTCCTGGGCTCGAATACAAACTCGGATCTATGGGGAGCTGATGCACTTGAATGGAAACCAGAACGGTGGTTGTCACCTCTTCCCGAAGCGGTTGGGCAAGCGCACGTACCTGGGATTTATTCTCATCTGTTCGTCCCGACCATCTCGTCATGCACCGTATCGTGCCAACTGATTTTTCACAACCCGGATGACATTCTTTGGAGGTGGTCGGGCTTGCATGTAGGTGTCTCACAAAATGTATAACAAACGTCACTGACGGATAACTTGCAGTGGTTTCAAGTTTTCGCAACTGGAAATGAGTATGTCGAGTTTTTCATCCTACAATCTTACACTTATACGACAAATGCTCTGCAGAGGTTGTCTTGTCTGTGCTTCTCAGCACGTTCCAGTTTGAGACTTCAGAGAAACGCGAGATTACGTGGAAAATGACGAATGTTGCTGGACCCTATGTCGAGGAGTTGGATCGCACACGGCCCCAGCTGCCTTTGATCATGAGCCTGGCTGATTGAAGGCCGCGTCTTCTTTGTCTCTCACTTAGTAAACACACCTCACACCTTTGCGGAAGCGGTGGATGGTCTTACACCCCGCGTCCGACCGCGTTCTTGTGTGGAAGACAATGCGGCTACTAGAGTACAGGCCGGTACAATTGTTCAGTCTCTCCCCATGTCTGTAAATACGTTTCTATGTTTCACCTTCCCTCCCTTTGGACAGACGCCCTCTCGTTCTATTCTTAAACTTTACGACCTCTCTTCGAGAGGCTGGATACGTCGCGCCACATATGCTCTCACTATTATTGTTCGTCTCGAAAATCAACGCCTTCCATGTCAGCGGTTGCTGCCTGACAATTCTTTTGAGCGTATGTTGTAGTCTCTTCTGAGGATGTTATTGAATTTGCTTCCGATAAGAACGCACTGCACGCCCGACGGGCTGAATCTGGCTTGTTTCATGGTTTGGATATTCGGCAGTGTGCTATGACTGTTCTAGGATTGCAATCAGTAGTCGGCTAGGGTCATCAGTAACTAGTACCTCTGGCACCTATGTTGCTTGCCTTCGCCAAATAGGGTCCTCCAACTTCATTGCACATCGAATTTCCATGTCGCTGCGCTCCTGTCTTCATATCCTCTATGCTCGGCCAAGATCGTGTGACTGTTTTGTCAGACTTCCTTACCGGAAAAGTCGTCGTTCACTCGGACGACGTTACACTTACTTGTGGTGCCAGAGTCGCTTAACGATTAAACTTCATTCAACCGAACAGCGTGCTTGCACTGCTGCTGCTTTATCAGGTTCCACATCACGGATCAAACATACCTCCTTCATCACCGTCGTGCTCCTGGACCCTTGTATTCTGGACCTCTTTGACGGGGCCTATCGCTTGTCAGCCTTCATTTGTGAACTCAAATGACTTGGAGAAGGAAATTCTCGTTGCCCCGCTGAATGCTGTACTAGTGAAGGGAGCAAAGAGACTGTCCGTCCTAGACCCTCGGGCATTGCGCCAATATATTGAGATGAAAGGGTTACATCAAGGCTATTGTGGACCCTGCCAGGAGCTCAATGCGTTATCGAGCTGGAATTTGGTTCTGGGGATGGGGAGAAGACATCAGAGAATTGGTTTCCTCCCAAGAGACCAAGGATTATTCTCCGTCTTTACTTTTCCTTGACAAACCATGAACCACGGGTGCGATCCCTATCCCCAACATTGTGTCTTTTCCCCGCTTCCTCGATCTCCGTCAATGGAATAAGCGAGCTCTGCCTCGATTCGCCCATTTGCCTTCACCTCTCTTCCCAAAAAGCACGCACAAGCTGTCGGAGTCTTCAGCCTCTCTTTAGTTAGTATGGATCAGAACCAATGGAAGGCGCAGTCGAGCAAAATTCGCCTCCCTTGTCTGGAGTCATTCACTTGAAACGGTGTAGCCTCTATATCCACGAGGTCAAGCACAAGCTGTTGCAGAGACTGTACTTCTATTTATCACCCCACTTCCTGGGATTGATATCCTGGATCTCCACCATGTACCTGCTTTGTTGAAGATTCTGCAAATCTAATGCCTTATAGAAGCCTATTGCGCATGTCACCCTTGCACCTCACCTTGTTTCTTCCGTTCCCCAGAGCTATCATTGTTAGCACACGTCGCTCTTCTTTCCGAAATCTTTCCCGTTCCCATCGGTATCTCCAACGGTCTTAAATCTGCCATAACAACTCTCGAACATATCCCACGCCCGATTCGAATGTAACCTAGTCTGCTCAAGGTACTAGAACGTTCGATTAGGTCAATGATCATACTCGCTCCAGATGGGGCGGTGCCACGACGGGGCTGAAACAGGTCGGCGAGTTTAGCATATGGCTCAAGCTGGGGCGTTCTTCGTGATTCGAAGAAGTATGATGTACTGCATGACCTGTTGACACATTTCCCGTCTCGATCCTACTTCTGCTCGCGCAGCAATGCCAACCGGCTTCCTACTTCGCAAGAACAACACCAGAAAATTCGCAGGCACTCGCCGATGGTCGTTTTGCTTCCTCACTATTCGATGGATACTGGTATGCAAGTCTATAAAAAGTTGGTCGTTTCGGTCATTTAACATCCCGCACCGTACTTGACAACAAAGCAATGCAAGCACGCTCTAAGTTGGATGGGCTGAGTGAGCCTCTCTGTACTATCAAGGTACCCGATCCGGACCCCGAAATTGCTGAACGTACTACGGACCTGCTTGAAGACTGTCGTTACATAGGCTCTTACGACTGGGTCCCGGAGGCGGAAGAAGATGACCCTGCTATCGTTGTACCAGGTCTGAAGTCCTCCAAAAAGCTTCCTGTATGTCATGAATTGTTGACCAGTGACCCCAATACAGGTTCCCCTAACGTCTGGACCAACCCTACGCTCCCTCTCACAGTTATTCCTGACAGAGGGAAACAGTTCCGTGATCATAATGGCTATATCCTCCCCGGCCGGCCTCTCCTTCCTCTCGTGGCCGCCGTCCATGAGCAACAGATCTTCCCCAAACACGACTGGAAGACGGTCGACTTCGTGACTGACCGCAATGGTCTTCGTAAACTCTTTCGTTGGGTTACCCAGGCCAGTGGTCGGAACGATTTCCGCATCGATACGCAATTAGTTGGGAAGAAAACAATTGTTCTCAATCGCTGGGAACCAAAGACAACTGGATTCATGAACGGGAGTTCGTACGGATTCAATTTCGAGAAAGCTACTACAAAGCCTATGCCACCTGCTACTGAACGATCTGCGTGGCACCATCGTATCGTCACATACGTGAGTTTGTTTTTCTTATTTAGCCGGTCAATGTTCATTGCTTTGATGATTACCATAGAAATTCGGTCGCTTCAGGATGATTGTTCAATTCGAAGTCGATGGCTGTCTGTCCGAGGACCAGTCAGCCTCGAGTTCGCAGGAAGATGACGTAGTCCTTATCGGAGCCATGGCCAACATGGGACTCTCAAACCAAAGAGCATCGTCCACCGCTGCGCCAGCTTCTTCTGAAACTAAGAATCTGCAGCAGAGATCGAGCGTCTTTGGCTTGAAGGTCCATCACCAAGGCAACGCCAACATCCCTCACTCGTCCATTCTCGAGTTGACGACATCCGCGAAGAGGGTGGACTGGAAAGACCGCTACCCCCAGCTTTACTTTTCGCAGACTGGAAATCACATTGCAGGACGCCATACAAACGGGACGTTCCACACAATAAATATCGTGCCTTTATCATCTATCCAGTGCCAGAGCGCCATCGCTAATTTACAACCATCACTTAAGAAGCTCGAAGAAGCTTTGAGACAGATCCAGTCTATCGTCGTCGAGCATGGGAAGCAGGAGCATCTTAGTTTGGTGTATGAGAAGCCGAGTTTGACCGTTCACAGGAGACTGGAAAGCTCAAGTTGCTTCCCACCTGAAGCTCTAGCGCTGTTTGACTGATGTGTACACTCGTCGCTTGTGTAAATGTCCAGTATTCAACTATGAAGTCCAAATCTATGTATTGCATCCGAAGATACACATATGCCATTTTATGTCCAAATAATGATATCTGAGGGCATTTACCCCTCGAGCTTCTCAGCGGAAGCGGTGGAAGGTGAGGTAGATTTAGCCTACAAAGCCAAACTCGAAGTTAGTTGATTCCCAAACGCGAACACGTGATCGAAAGAATAACCAGAGAATGTAAATAACGGGCAGAATTGGAATATAACGCGCCGGTATAATCGGCCGCAAACGAAAGTCGGTGCAAAGGCGGTGGATAAGGGCTAGAAGGAAGAGGAAAAGAAGAGTGAAAGGATTGAGCACTCACAGCCTCATCTGGTTTCGTGTCCGGGGTGGTCTTGAGTTTCTTTCCCTCGGTAGCAGGATTTTCCTCCTGAGCAGGCTCCTCAGACGCGGATTCCTCGGTCTTCTCCTCTGCAGTAGCGGCCTCGGGGGCACCTTCCTCTTTGCTAGCCTCCTCCTGTCAAAGATTCAGTATACTGCCGTGTATAACAGTGGGGGGTGATACGCACGCCAACGGGAGCTTGCTCAGCAGCAGTCAACGTAGCGGCAGTGGCTTCTGGCTACGAAGATTTTGAGCACCTATACAATCACAGGAGAGAATCAAACTCACCGACTGCGAATCTTTGGGAACGTCGCTCCCCTATCCCAAATTCCATATATTAACTTTCCACTTCTCGGGCCCTCTCAGCACTCACCTGCGAAAGCGCAATGGAGTGTGTGACGTCAGCCGGTGTACCTTCATCATCCTTCATGATCTCATGCGGCTTTGACTGGTGCTCAGCTTTCTCCTTCTCCAGCGTCGGGAAATCATGCTTGTCGTTGTGGACAGCATGAGCGTGCTGAGCCTTCCGCGCAGAGGGTGAGACAAGGTATAAAAACTATAGCAAGGGCGGAGTAAATAGCCGTATGAGCGAACATTCTCAACTCCGGAGTGGAAAGGGATACGCACCATGGGACCGAATACGACGGCAGCACCAATCTAAAGCATTGGCAATAAATGAGATATTAGTATGACAACAGTATGAAACGGAAAGATGAAAGGGGACTTACAACCCAAGGGAGGTCGGACTTTTTGGGTTGAGCACCATGTGACTGGGCACTCATGTTCCTCCTCGCAGGGAGTGCGTAGTTCGCGCGAGGCCTCGCAGATACGCGGAGAGATGCAAAGGCACTACGAGCGAGACGAGCAGACATAGCGCGCAGAGAGGAAAATCTGAACAAAAGTAAATATGTAACCCAGTGTTCGGAATGTTCAAGTGTTCATTCCCGTGGGACTTGGGGCGCGGGTCAGACCGGCTGATGACGTATATTCCCAGGTTGCCTCATCACCGGTCGACTACTCTAAAGTCTACCATTCTAATCCTAGCTTGGATAATAAAACTAGTCCCATCGCAGCTTGGAACGGTTCCTCTACAGCAAGTCTCTCATCCAGCAAATAGTTAAGCACTCCTTCCCTCCCGAACAGGTATTCGCTTTCGGGTAAACGAAACGGTTCCAGACGCTCTTGTAAGTGAATGAGCGGAGCGCAGTCGTGGCGTAGACCAGAAAAGTCGAAGTAATCAGAGCCAGTGCTCCAAGGTGTATCCTGATTCTCGTTCTCCATAGTCGGAGGATGGTGAGAGTGTCCTGGAATCTCATCAAATGTATCGTCCACAAGCCTCGCCGGAAGTCTCGGGCTCTGGCCAAAGCATAGCGCCTCTAGGTCGACTTCAGCCTGTGGTGGCACGAAGGGAGGTTCAGAGATATCAGAGGCCAAGGAAACAGCTTGAGACGCGGGAGCAATCATAGCCCCCGCTGATACTGGCAGAAGAGTCTGTAATGTAACCCACAGAATCAGCATTGAACCAAGGGAAACGATAGTCCAATGACCGGAAAGAACGCCGCATGGTTGGAAAACGTAGCAGGATCGTTGTTGTAAGGGGCTGTATGCGTCGCCGGAGTCTGCGGGGGAGGATCCCAAGGTACTCGACTAGACCAAACCCCCCGAGCTAGACCCCCAAGGCTAGAATCAGAGCAGATGGCTACACCAGAGGTTGGCCCTACCAGTCAGCGCAAAGGAAGATTCGAAAGCAGGAGTATAGTTTATTGTTGCCTGAGCGTAAGTGGAACTGGAAGCTCCGGCGCCACTTGAAACTGGTGACGATGGCCGCTGGGGTCCTGGACCCAGGCCTTTTTTGTAAGGAGAACCGGTTTCCGCTTCCATAGAAACAGAAACAGAATAGTAGTCCCTTGGCACCAGGTGCCGGAAGTCAGTGCGCATAGAGAGACCTGATTCTTGGTATGAAAGAGTCGTCCGAGAACCGCTGGGTGTTGGGGTGGTGAAACGTCCAATGGGCGAGTGCATCCCGGTCATGGAAGCAGTAGTCGAATAATTGAAGGCATTGGGTAGACATATGCTACTTGTCTGAAGTGTAGAAGTGACTTGTGAGCGAATTAATGGAAGAACTGGGAGTCGTGGTGTTGTGAGAGCCTGTTGATTTTCTTGGATTGTAGGAGAAGTCAGGACTGAATGTCGTGGTTGTATTGGTTGCTCCTTGGGTTCCATAGCAGCGGCAGAGACAGACGTCAACGGTACCTGTGCGTCGTGAGGTTCCGGTTTCACAACGGTCTTCTGAGCTTTCTGTCTCCTTCCGCGGGCTCCACGACGGGTGGCCGTGGCTTTGGCCGGTTTCACGTTGGCAACAGTAGTATCTTGGGTAAGAGATCCAAGAGAAAACAAAGGTGGCTCAGTCATCATCGGAGTTTCCCTATATTCAGTTTTGAATGTCATGATATCCAAAGTGGAGGAATGAGCTGGTGTGGTTCCCTCGACCGTGGTGATAATACTAGGAGACACAGAACTCGAGATCACGCCGACGACCTCGACTGCTTTTCGAGATTTACTCCGCTGCCTCCCGAACCAATTACTGATCCATTTTCTCGACCTGCAAGGTAATTGACGCAGGTAACAGAATATCAGTGACGCGCACAAAGACAAGGAAAACGCATACAGGCCCGTCTGTTGACTCAACTCCTGAAGAGCCTGAGAGGAGGGATTGTGTGAAAGGGCATATGCAGCCTGGAGAAGAGCTGTCTGCGTAGGATCTGCCCGGATAATAGGTGCTTTCCGTCTCCCAGGTGGGGAACTTGGAGGGTCCATGGGTGGCAATTGCCAAGTTGAGAGGAATGAGATCATCCCAGTTCTAAAAGGGAAATTAATGGCGTCACTCCACGCCTACAAACGCTCTCACACTTTACCCAACTACTAATCACGAACCACTCAAACTTCCGACATGCCGCCAGTCTACTCGTCGCTTCCCACAGTCGACCCCACCGGGCCTCAGGTAACAGACAAACAGCTTGACCTCGAGGCAACCCTCCGCCACAAACGCAAGACTACCGTCAAGAGGATCGCTTTTCACGTTCTTGCTGTTCTTGCAATCATGTATGCACTCATCCTTGCTGTCAAGGAGTTCCCAGCTGCTTGCCGAATGGTGAGGTCTAAGGGGATGCATATGAAGAATGCGACCTATGCACACATGGGACATAATATGACAGGATGTCATGGCACCAACCGCACGATGTCGACAGCTTCAGGGCTACCCAGCTTTTATACATTGCCCTCCGGTGATAAGATTCCCTCAGTTGCATTGGGTGAGTCTTGTACGAATCCTTTGAGATCGTGGATAGTAACATCCTGTATAGGTGTTTGGCGTGCTGATCCCGGCCACGTCGGTGAAGCCGTCAAGGTCTGCTTACTTCCTGATAAACGAGAGATTATGCTCTCATGACCATCCTAGACAGCATTGAAAGCCGGATATAGACACATCGACGGTGCATGGATCTATGGTGTACGTACATCCCCCTTCCCATCCGACACAACCTGACGAATTTTCATGGCGTAGAACGAAGTAGAAGTCGGCAAAGCCATTCGAGAGAGCGGTGTGCCCCGCAAAGACATTTGGATCACCTCCAAGGTAATGTAATGTTAGACGTGCTCGTGGGACCGTTTCATTTACTGGTTTTAGTTGTGGAACAGCTTCCATGCTCCAGAGGACGTTGAGCCGGCTCTTGACGAGTCGCTCAGTAGACTCGGCACCGACTATCTTGACCTGTACCTAATTCACTGGCCCGTGGCGTTCAAGAAGGGCAAGGGACAAGAAGTCGATTATGACCTCACTGAGAATACCTACCCGACCTGGCAAAAGCTCGAGGAGATGGTGGCAAAGGGCAAAGTCAGGAATATCGGTCTCAGCAAGTGCGCACCTCGCCTCCCCGTTTTTATTTGATGTCCTGCTGATGTCGCACTAGCTTTAATATCCGAAGGCATGCCGTTTACTATTGACTAGTCCACGTTGTTCACATGTGACTATGCAGGATCCAGAACTTAACAGCGAACCCACTGAAAATCCATCCTGCCGTGAATCAGGTCGAGCTGAACTACTGGAACCCTCAGCCGGAACTCCTGAAGGTTGGTGCTAGTCCCGTTGTGCTGCGACGAGAACTCATATGTCGGGTAGTGGTCAAGGGAGAACGGCCTCCTGCTCGAAGCATACTCTCCACTCGGAAGTCAAAACAAAGTCAAGGAGACTCTAAAAGTTCCTGAAGTACGTATGGAATGTCGACGCGTTGTGCTCTAGCTCAGTCGTTTCGATCATTCATAGGTCAAGGGTATTGCTCAGGAGCTTGGTATCACACCCGCTCAAGCCATCATATCCTGGCATGTCCAACGTGGAGTGCGTCGATCGTCCTCCAAATGAATACCAACCACCTGACCAAGTTTTGCGCTGCAGACCGTCGTGCTGCCCAAGAGTGTTACACCCTCCCGCGTCATTGAAAACTTCCACAGTGAGTCCCTGATAGTCATGCCCGCGCCAAGGGGTTGCTTATGCCATTTGATGTCAGTCGTGCATCTGCCCCAAGAAGCTTTTGACAAATTGGAGAAAGCTGCCGTGTCCCACAAGCCAGAGCGATCTGTGAACCCGGACTGGGGAGTTGATATTTGGAACTGAGCAGGATATAACGTGTCCGCCTGTTGTAGCTCCTGTAACTCCTCGTAATACCACATATGACTGTTTTGAGTCTTCATTCTGAATTAAATTCCCGAGGTTATTATATCTAGACATCTACCACCTGTTGGCTAAAAAATCAATTTTCTGCAAGCCCGCCTAGCTCAATTGGTCAGAGCGTCAGACTTTTACGGCTGAGGCAACACCGGGCACTCGTAATCATCTGAAAGTTGCGGGTTCGAGTCCCGCGGTGGGCTGAATTTTTGGTGCCCCCATCCCTCTTTAGACGCCAAGCCATCCATACCTTTGTCCGACGCGCATAAAGCAAAGTCTAGATGGAGCCTAGGGTTGCAAGGATTGAATTTAAGATGGTGCCCACCAGAACCCAAATGCTCCTGATGGATCAATATCTAAGACCTTCGAACGAGGTGAAAGTGGTCGACAACAATCTGGACAATATCTAGCCATTCTGTCATGGCTCCTATACCTGTTCATCGAAGACGGTTGTGCAGGCAACCTGATTGGAGACAAGTTAATGGACTTACCGACATCACCACAAGCTAAGTTTTTGCCTATCGGACCAACGACATGGTATCGCACGACGTCACGAACTATCCGGAGATGTTCGGCTGTGAGAGGGTGTTCGTACATGAGCGTGTTCATTGCGGGGAAAATATATGTGGGTGTTGTTGGCGCCAGAGCACGGAGGAGGGACGTCTGTGAGCAGGGGGTGCGTTTTAGAATGAGAGAGTGTGTGCATGGGTACGTACTGTGAGGTTATCGCAGATTCCCTGCGAGATTTTAGCTAGTGTGTTGGCGGAGCAGGGTGCGACGAGGACTATGTCTGCCCATCTGCGTAGCTCGATGTGGAGGATTGGGTCGCCGATTTTAAAGGAGCCCTGGATAGTTTTGGGGTTGAAATGTCATGTGTGTGAGGGAGGCAGGGCGCACTAGCCATTCATCTTCATCCGTCCAGACGCGTACACCTTGAGCCTCGATATCCTCACGCTTAAAGAATGTAAGCGAAGGTTTTGTGGCTATGACTTCGATTTTGACTTTGTCGTACTGCTGGTACAAGTTAGAACATCGATTACGTCTGATATTGGGAATAAGGGACAGGATATAACGTACGGTTAGGAGTTCGCGTACGATTAGAGGTGCTTTGATGGAGGCAACACTGCCCGTTGTTATGAGGAGGACATGGGCGTGGTCCGGTACGCGTTCGGCATCTGCAACAAATGCTCTTGGAGGGCTGGGCTTCGCCATTTGTGCGCTTGGAGATCTCTTACAGTGAATAGATTATGCTGGAACTGGAGACGAGGAGGCTTAGTGATGCTATGGCATGATCACGGATCATTATATATGTGATGCATGATGTTTTGATGAGAAGCGCCAAGCCACCTTATCTGCCCGGACGGTCTTGGTCGTGGCCATACGATCGTCCCTTTTCTGAGTTCGTGACAACGTTGAATACACTACAAGGGCCGAGCGCCCTTGTTGCCTTGGTATATGAACACATGGGATGCGTTGACGACGGCCATCCTTCTCTTTCTTTTGTCCCCTCTTTTCGTCCTTTTGAGAGCTGAGTAAGTCCACCCCGGTGTTCATGCTAATATCCAATCTGTTTACCGCTGGCTATGCGCTGTGTTACACTAGGCTCTTTTGGTCTTTCGTTTCCATTCATATTTCTTTTATTTCTGGTTCTCTTGTGACTTGACAGTTCCTCCACTTACAAACATGCGTGTCCTCTTCGTCCTCGTTTCACTCTTCGCCCTCGTCTGCGCAGAAAACTTCCTCGTCATCGTTGGTAAAGACGGTGGGTTGACTTATGATCCCGCCAGGTCTGTCCGCCACCCTTCTCACTCCACCACTCAAGGACTGACATTTAACGTCCTCACCACTCTAGTGTTACGGCGAAGACGGGAGATACGGTCGCTTTCCGATTGTACGTCCCAGCCTCTATATCTATTTTCGTCTCGCGAGCAAAATCTGATCACAGCTTACTATATCAGTGTCTCGAAGAATCATGTACGCCGATCCTCTCCTCAGCTACTGATGGATAAGTTGACATGACAACTCTTGGAAGACCGTGACACAATCCAGTTTTGCGAATCCTTGCGAACCTTTGTAGGCATCTACCCCTATGCCTTTATCCTCCTCGCAGAATGAACTTGTGCCGATTGTTTCTCAGGACTACACCCACTCCTGGCATTGACTCCGGATACGCCGCAGTCCTTGCTAATGCCACAGCTTTCCCCGAATGGTCTTTCACGGTCGACGATGGTATGTAACCATACAGTATATTCAACGTGAATATCCGTTCAAGTATACCAGACTCCACGCCTTTGTGGTTCTACTGCGCTCAAGCTCGGTTCGTCCATCCAACCTATCCTATCCAAAAACAAACTCAGGTAGCACGTTCTTTAGTCACTGCCAAGCCGGCATGGTATTTGCTCTGAACCCGACACCCGAGAAGACTTTCGAAGCATTCAAGGTAGGGAAAGCCTCCCTCTATTTCACTGGAACTGGTTCCTTGGATTAATTAAACATCAGGCGACTGCAATGGGTGCCTCACCTCCCGCCTCTGGCTCTAGCTCGTCCGGTATTAGCGGAAGCACCGGTACACCTTCATCTGCGCCTGGCAGCTCGTCTAACACTGCGACAGGCTCAGTTCCATCTGTATCGGCAGCGGGTGTTTTGGACGCACAAGGGAACAGTGCGTTGCCGGCAGACAACGTAAGTGGTGTTGCTGTTGTGATAACGGTGGTTGGGTTACTTGCTGGGTCTTTGATGTGAGATATGGGTAAGAGACACGGGACGCTTGACGCCGTGTGTATACCTGCTATATTGTACCTATTTCTCCAGAGAGTAGAGGTAACCTGTGCGGATCGACTTGTCGAGAATACGAGACCAAAGAACACCTCGGTAGTTGTCACGAGGAGCCTTGCCGAGGACCAAACCACCCCAGCAAAACCAGCATTATCTAAGTTCTGTTTTTACGCGGCAGTTACCTGCTAGAAACCAACCAGGTTGTTCGACGCGAAGGAAGATGATATAAATGACCCTTATCAGCAAACGTGATACGCAGGCCAGTTTGGAGGTTCCAGTATGGTGCACCTAGAAATATACTTGCGGCTACCTCATTGCCTGAGATATTGTAATTCAGAAAGCAGTTTCCTGGTCTTCGGCACCGGTTGAAGCAAAGAGCGCGCTAGCGCAACGTAGGGGGAACATGCAGTAGGCGGTAGGACTCCTAAAAACATATTTAAGAAGTAAGACTTTTTGGATTTATTGGTCTTGAACGACTGCAACACGTAAACCATTGCGGCCGGACGCGTTCTATGCGAGTGACTCGAGATGTTCAGCGGTTGGCTAGAAGGTTACAAAGCGCTGTAAATTGAGACTTGTGATTGGTTGGTCCACCGGCACGCTTAGACTTCAAGCTTCAGGCAAGTCTGTAACGTTGTCCGTACACCATCGCTCTCTATTGATGACTTCTTCCTTATGGGTGCACCAAAAAATCAGCTTTCGTTCGAACTCGACTTTGTAAAAAAGGAAAGAGATCCTATTATTAAACGAGTACATTATCCATTCCATGATTCCGTCCATCCGAACTAACAAGGGGGGGTATAAGCCCTCATACTCATACTCATACTCATCCACATCCATATCCCCACCCCACGCCATCCCCAAGGAGGAAAGGGTCATTTCTCCAAAGTCCCCATCTCCCTCCACTTCTCCCACAGCATCCCAATCCCCACCGCCTGTCCAGGCTCACCCATAATCTCCTTAACCTCCAACAAATCAAACTCCTTTCCAAACGCCAAAAAATGGGCAAAGAGGGAGTTGAAGTGAGGTTCAGCGCGGAGGTGGAGGATGTGGTGGAAGTGGGCGTGATAGATGTGTGCGAAGATGCGGAGGAGTTGGCGGTAGATGTGTCGAGAGATGCCTGGGAATGTGCGTTGGAATTCATGGTCTTTGAAAGGAAGGTAGGAATTAGTGTAAGTGAGCTTAGGGGAGGGGAGGACGCACTGTTGTTGGTTGGGAAGATAGTCTCGTCGTCGAGCATGATTTGGATTGAGGACATGACTGTGTCGATGTATTGTGGTGCGGTCATTGGTACGAATTTGCCGGAGGTTTGTTGCCAGAGATAGTTCAAGCTAAATGAAAAGTGTTATCAAACTCAGCATGTGAAATAAACAGCGCAGGGGAAAGGACGCACTTTGATCCAGCAGACATAGTCGGACAACTATGCTGCGTACAACACTCGGCAAGCACACCATAAAACTCGTTCAAGTTCGTAAAGAAATCATATACTATCCACCATCGATCAGCTTCCACACACAAACACATACGAAATCACAAAAATCCAAAACGACTCAACTGTTCACAGCGACCCATTCCATAATATCAACATACTTGGGCAACACGACAATCGTCTTGAAATTACCCTTCACAAGTGCACTGTTGACAAACGGACTGCAGAGGTACAACGGTTTTCCTTCAGTGTTCCCAAAGACAGATGGGGAATTGCCCACAGGCGAGGGCGGTTGGGAAGATGTTGTGGGTTGGCCTTGTCGTCCATAGTTGTTCGCCGAGCCTGGCGTTGGCGAGCGTCTGGTTCCACGAGGGGCTCGATTGCGACTGATGTTATAAGCGAGTTTGTTAGCCGCGTGTCGGTCAAGTCTTTAGGACAGACCTGGGACGTACCCGAAGAACGACATTTTTGGGGAGAAGGGATGAGCACCAGGTGTTGAACAAACGCGACTAGTTTTTAAGGCTTAGGGAAAAGTACGTAAGGAGAAAGGGGGAGAGGAGACAAGGCGAGGCCGGCAAAGGATGGGGTACCACCAATTGAGGACATCGTGGGCACCTGATCGTCGAGAACTAAGATACAATCAGCCATCATCAAGCCAGCCTTGTAGTCATAACAGCCGCCCTGCAGCGTCGTGTTGCATTTGTATGGTAGTAGTCGTACAACAATCAGGGTCCTACAAGACATTATTGTACCCATTCTACATATTAGACAAAGAGACCAAGATAGTGTGCTTGATTATTGCCAAAGTCTATGCTTCCAACAAGCCCATGCTTCTCCATTTTTCCCATAGAGCCCCGATACCGACAGGAGCGGAACTTGTGCCCTTGACATCTTTTTGTTCGAGAAGTTCATATTCGCGTCCGAATGCTAGGAAATGGGCAAAGAGGGAGTTGAAATGAGGTTCAGCGCGGAGGTGGAGGATTTGGGGGTAATGTGCGTGGTATATGTGTGCGAATACGCGGAGAAGTTGACGATAGACGTGTTTGACTGTCGAGGGGAAGCCTTGGGGGAAATCGTTACCTGTTTGCGGTTAGAATGAAGCCGTTCGTGTGAGTGACGGAGGGGAGAAGCAGGGTGGTTGGACGCACCAGACTTTGTGGGGAAGACGTTTTCATCATCCAAGAGACTTTGAATCCAACTCATCACATAATCGATGTAAGTCGGTGCAGGGAGGTGCACGCTTTTACGCTCTTGGTTGATCCATGTATAGCTCAGGCTAATGTTATCTCGAGTGAATAGATCCGCGACACTAGACCGGATTGACGCGGGGCGTACCTTGATCCCGCAGACATTGTAGGGCAGGTTTGTGCGGTACAGCATTCTGAGATTGTGCCGTAGAATTCGTTCAGGTTGGTATAAAAGTCGAATACTACAAGCTGTCAGACGCATAGAAAGACGATAGAATCACGTAAGACGTACTGTTGACAGCGACCCACTCCATTATGTCCACGTATTTAGGAAGCATGACGATGGTTTTAAAGTTGCCCTTGACGAGGGCAGCTTCAACAAAGGGACTGCATAGATACAGCGGCTTTTGGACCGGGGGAGATGGAGCGACTAAGGAAGAGCCAGAAGGAACAGAGTCGATTGGGGAGGGAGCGACAGAAGAGGGAGTGGGGGATCTTTTTTGGCCACGCTGGGCCCGTGTCATCGTGCGTCTACATGGGGATGAGAGAAGAGCCATTCAGAGGAGAAGGAAAGCATACCCAAAATTTCCAAGGAAAGACATTGTTGGTACTGAATTCAATCAGACCGGATGAAGAGAGGTGGAGTCCTGACAACCACGGCACGCGTCCGTGGGACTGCGTTATATACGCTTGATCCACTGCTGTTCGCTGGTGTACCGCTTCTCAATCCTCTAGGATCATCCTTGGCAGACTCTACTCTCACACTCAGACTGTACGCTCAAGTGATGCTTTTCTCAGAGGACATCTGCTGGCACATCCACAACGTCTACAACCCCACGCTTGCAGCCAGAGCAAGCAGCGAGAATGATGGGTGATCTGCCGTTCTCGATAAGGAAATAAGCAAATCACATCAAATCTGCCGATAAAACACACGCGTCAATTTCCAAAATCACAGCTTTATCTATACCCCCATTCCCCACCCATGTCCTCCATCTTCTCTCTCCACGGCAGAGGCCTCAAACTCGACACCGCAGCAGATATCGAACCCCTCCTTAAAGATGTCGACCCAACCATCATTGAGGAAATCCACTTTGGTGGGAACACTATCGGCGTAGAAGCCGCAGAGGCCCTCGCAAAATTCCTCGAGAAAACCAAGGTCCTCAAGGTGCGTCATTCCTGTCTAACAGTCCACTACCAATCCACTCACTTAACCACTTCCAGGTCGCCAACTTTGCTGACATCTTCACCGGTCGCCTCATATCCGAAATCCCACCTGCCCTCACCGCCATCTGCAACGCCCTCAAAGATAAAACCACCCTCATCGAACTCAACCTCAGCGACAACGCCTTCGGCGGCCGTTCCGTAGATCCCATGGTCCCCTTCCTCACACACAACCGTTCCTTCCAAATCCTCAAACTCAATAACAACGGTCTTGGTCCCGCAGGCGGTTGTGTCATCGCCAACGCCCTTCTCGAATCTGCCAAACTATCCAAAGCAGAAGGCAAGAAATCAAATTTGCGAGTCGTGATTTGTGGTCGTAATCGCTTAGAGAATGGATCGGCACAGGCATGGGCCGATGCGTTTGCTGAACATGGGACGTTGGAAGAGGTTCGGATGCCTCAGAATGGGATTCGGATGGAAGGTGTTACTGCCCTTGCTGGCGGCTTGAAGGAGAACCCTGGGCTGCGTGTTATTGATTTGCAGGATAACACCTTTACGGCCGATGGAGAGGTGTCCGGCGTTGAGGCTTGGTCGGAGGCTTTGGCTTCATGGCCGGAGCTTAGAGAGCTCAACCTCTCGGATTGCGTACTCTCTGGCGAGGGCGAGGTTCCCGCACTGCTTTCGACGCTTGCAGAAGGGTCCAACCGTAAATTGCATACCCTGCAGTTGCAGAATAATAACCTCGAAACTGCGACCTTCGAACTGCTTGCGAAAAAGGTTGGAAATAACCTGCCGAACCTCGTTCGTCTGGAGCTGCAGTGGAATGATGCTGAGGAGGATGATGAGCACCTCGAGAACCTTGGTATTGCGCTCAAGGCGCGTGGTGGTAAACTCTATGTGACCGATGAAGACGAGGAGGAGGAAGAGGAAGCCAAGAAGGAAGAGGAAGAGGAGGAACCAGAAGAGGACGTGAGGAAGGTGCCGACTGCAGTCGACAAAGCTACAGACGATCTCGCCGACCTCCTTGCCAAAGTCACAGTCAAATAATTACCGCATACGCATGTTTGTATATCCCTAGTATTCCTTGTTTTTTTTATCTTGGGCAACCTTTGTCTAATTATCACATCTTGTCACTTTACAACCCCGATGTAAAGACGCAATACATGTCTAATAATCTTTTACACAATCATCGTACTTTTGTCACGATCCATCTCGCATCCGTGCCCTCTTTCTTCCGAACGTGGCCAGCAGCACATACACGATCCAACCATTGATCTACGTCCATCGATGATGACGACGACGATTCGAATTTGTCATCCAGACACAACGACCGACCAAGCCATAATCGAGTATCATACGCCTCCTCAAACCACAATTCTCGATACGCAGAGCGCATAACACCCCAAATCGTTTCTCTAGCTTTTGCACGCAACGCTTCGACAACGATTAACAAACCGTGTTTGGCCAGCTGGTCATGATTCGATCTTGGTTCTGATTGTCTTTCCACGCCGATGCCGGCGTCTTCAGCAAGTCGGACGATGCGGTCCGGGTGTGTGAGGATAGCGAATTGGTAGTAATTCCCTGTACGCAAACTGCATGTTAGAGAACTCAGCCAAGAGTGTGTGGATTGGGGGAGCCAATCGGTTGGGGCGGAGGTACGTTGTTGTTGATAGAGGCTTTGGGAAGGGTATGTCGAGACGAGGTGGTGTAGGAGGGATACAAGGAGGGATATGTGAAGGTAGCGGGAGCGGTGTTGTGGGTTTGATTTTTGTTGTTGTGTTGCGGGAGGTGAGGAGGGGAATACTTTGGGATAGAGATCGTTTAGGAGGGCCGGGATTATGGCCGTTGTGTGTTTTGGAGAGGTGAAGATGAGGGAGAGGTAGAGTGATTGTTCGTACACTTGGGGGATTAGAGGTGTGGTTGAATGTGATGTGACAGTGCGGTAGGGCGGGGGGTATGCTGACCTTTGATGCTGAATGAGTCGGTTCGATTGCTTGAGGAGATACCTTCTCTGAGTTTTCCTGTTGCGCTGTTAGTTGGTGGGCTGATGGGAAGAGAGATGACGCACGGAATAGAATGAGGACATTCTCTTGTTCCTCGAGGCGATGTTTCTTTTCGTCTTCAGTTTCAGAGTCAAGGTTATCGTGTCGCTTGAAAACTTTCTCCAACTGCCAATACGAAAGCAGTGAATCCCAATACTTGGAGAAGCCGAACGAAGAGAAAAGGACGCACCTTTTCTTCAATGAAGGCGTGGTACTCTTCTTGGACTTTGTGGTCCTTTAGCCTAGACCGCTGAATCCCTTCAGGTATGGTTGGGGTAGAAGGGGAGAGGAGGCAACTCACGAATCACCATCTTTGTCTAGGCCACTACTCCGACTGACTGAGGGCATGAGTTCCATTTGTCGTTTGCTTGACATAGTGGCCTGTGCCGGTGGTGGCCTTTTTGAACCAGAACTGGTGGCGATCACAACTGTATTCGTGGTTGCAGGCCCTCTCCCCCGTCCGGGGGTCGACCATCCTCTACCAGATCCAAGTCCTCGACCTTGAGTGGAGTTTTGTCCCTGACTACCATGGCTCTGGTTTGGGGATGAAGTCTGGTATCGATGTTCCACTGGGTAAGCTTGTCCACGCCCTCGAGATCTGCCTGAGCCCCTGCCCCTGGAGAAACCTTCATTCCATTGTGACATAGCCAGTACTTCTTGTGGTCGCGGTTGTAGTTGGTGTAAGTCAGGAGGTAAGTAAATTCGTCGGCAAGCCCGATATAGTTCTGATGAAGGGTTGTGCTACCGTCCGATGTGACGTCGGACGGCGATGGGCGATGCCAACCGAGTGGCTCCTGTTGCAACTTTACATACATCGGCTTAAAGTCCAACCACAAACTTCTCTCTCTTTTATACCACACTCAGCCCGGTCTATCGCACTTATCAACCTAGATTTTTAGATTTTAGACGACATGACTGTAGAAACTGCGTCTCAAGGTCATCAACTACGAGCTGCTGATGTGCCTTTACGGACGGGCCCACCGATGAGGGAGGAACTGCTCGTGCATTACCCGGCCAAGTTTACATGGGAGCAGCTGAAGACTTTCGTTAATTCTGGGTACGTGACACAAACTCTGTACGACTTTTCGCGTTGTTCATCCTCGGCCACGTAGAGACCTTGGGCTCCTTAAACGTGACAAGAAACTCCAGAAACGATACGACGAATGGGCTGTTGGTATCATTGCGCGATATGGGTCCATCGGTGCGTTTTGTTTCCTCTTAGCCGCCGCACCCCAGTATGGTAGACTGATTGACGCCTCGTCCAGTCAGCTACTTGTTAAACTACCGCTTGCAATGGGGCAAAACCGACACGCTCTCACTTTTGACATCCTCTCTTGATAAACCTCACGCCAGTCCCAATGGCAAGATCATCACTCCCCAGGCAACCACGAACGACCCAGAATCTGTGGTCTTGAAAGAACTCCCTCCACTGCCTCCAGACGCTCCAGAATACTTCACAGCTGATACCCCAGCGGAATATATCAGTATCATCCAAAACGACTGGCCTTATTCCGGTGCGCCAACCCACTACTTCACCACACGCTCAGGACTTACCAAAACCCGCTACAGTCCCACCCGAAGTTGAACACACCCTCATCTGGACCCGCATCCCAATCTATCATCCTACCCTTGTCCCCACTCAAATTAAATCCCGCATCGACCAAGACGGTCTCTGGGGCTTCACGGGTAACACCTCTCCTCCACCTTCTCCCTCGAACTTGCCCGCATGTTTGCCGGCGTTGGCGGAATGGGGTATCACGATGGAGAGCATGATTGTTTCCCCGAAGGGAACGGAGGAAGAAGAGGAACTGGTCGGACGTGCGGGAGCGGAGGTGGATCGGTTCGTGAGAAGGAGGTGGAACGAGGAGGAATGGGAGACGGCGTGGTTTGTTAACCCTCCAGTGAGTTTTTCTTTTGAGATGTAGATGCAGTGTGGCTGACCCGTGGTGATAGAGGTTACAGAGTGTTCCTGGGCTTGCGCATATTCATGTTTTCGCGAGGCAAAAGAAGTTGGTCAAGGGTTCCGCTTGATCAATTGGACAAGACTCTTGCAAGTTTGACGTATAGAACGCCTTAGATGGGGTACTGTTTCCCCTTTGTTGCTTTCCGTTGATTAGATTCTCGGAATAGATCTGCATTTCGACTTAGCAATGTACCCAGCCAGCACGAGCAGAGCCTGTGTAAGTCCAATATCGTGCATGCAAGTTGGCTATACCCCGTTCTTGAGTGACTTCAATATGACTTGCAGGACTTATTCCCTTATTCGCTCCTTGTTTTTTTGTTACTCATTCTGAACCCTGCTTCCGGAATGTTACCATGTTCTGGGCTAATAGACAACATATCAATAAAGTACTGGAGTTTTAAAGAACTGTTGACAACATGCTGAGTTCATATTCTATTATGTCCTGAACAGTGTTTGAAACTTCTTCCGGGACATCGAAAAGGTTTTTTGGAAAGGGGGTTGATGACTGGGGTAATATCCCAGTAGCTGGAGTATCATTGCCACCAGTACGCCGGTCAAAGTAAAGGAGAGCCGTGCCAAATTCAGTGGTGAACGTTGATAAGCCCTTTAAGGTCTTGCCTAGGTGGCCCAATACTTCTAGTGCTTTTTCCTGGCTCGCTACCCGCTGGAATCTTCGTATGGAGGCCGTCCCATCTTGTTCTTCTTGGACCCATTTGCGCATCGCACTCTTGGACAGCTTGGGACGGACCTTTGTCTTCAGAATCAACTCGATTTCCACATAGAGAGATTGCGCTTCCCAGGTAAAAGAATTGGCGTTCTGCATCATATCCGAGATCTCCGAGATGAAGTTGAATGGATCCATAGAAACGTCCACAGAGCAGGCATTCCATTTTATGAACGCATCTCCAGTCTTTCCAAGTCGCTTGCTAATGTGTTCACCAAGCTCATATATCTTCAACGAGAGTGCTTTAGAGTCCTCGACTATGTGTTGTGCAGTTTGGAGCTCCGCCAGGATCAGGGAGAGGTCTTTGATATGCCTTCCAAATGCAACAATGTCGCCCGCCATAGAGCACTAAAGAAAAGTGAGAAAGCCATACACATACTCAGGGAAGCCAAACTCACCTTGTCACTTAGCAAAGCCACCTTTAAGATATCTGAAATCTGTGGGTTGTTGTGAGAGGTAGAAACACAAGGAATAGACGTTTAGGCTTGCCACAGTTTGATACTCCTGTATGAGCTTCACCACTTTTGATAGCTCCTGCGCAAGTATGCCTCGTGCTGGGGATCTTGAAGTGGGGGCAGGTAGTCAACCTACATCGTAGTGAATGACATGTTCCAGCAAAGCCATACAATGTATTGAGTGAGACAGGGCCAGCAGGCCCGCTGGTCATACTGCGGGCTCAGTTAATATATACTGGAGACTAGCTGACCG
>JAEUWS010000782.1:0-83484 GCA_018524945.1 Podaxis sp. C-F-92630
CAACGCGAGATCTGTGTTGTTCAACGTGGGTGCGGATGGTGTCCTGTTGTTCTTCGACGAGGTCTTGAAACATTTCTTTCACACCGCCCATCCAAGATGACTCGGCTTGATCTAATGAGATCGAGACATTATGCCACATCTCACTCAACGATTCGAATTTCGCCCGTAGTTCATCCAGTTCTTCTGATCGCATCAGATTCTCTGCGTCCTCATCTTCATCGTCATCGTCAACATCAGGACCTAAAGCAGGTTGCTCTTCAACAGCCTCAGCCTCGACCCCGGTCACTGGTAGAACTTCTGAGTCGACTTCCATCGCATTCTCGTCGGGCACCTTCTCCTTTCCCTTTCCTTTATCTTTTTTCTTGTCCTCGTCTCTTCCTTTATCCTTAGCCCTACCCTTCCTCGCAACCTCCGCCAACTCTTTCAATGTTTCTCCAACCTCCTTCATCACATCCGCAAGCCCAACCACATACTCTTGCATCTTCTCATTCCGCTTCTGCACATCCTCCATAAGCGGCACACTTGGCCACGTATCAGCCCCGATGAGGGCATCCAGCCCCTTCTGCATAGCTTGCTTCGCCGCTTCCTTTTTCGCCTTTAAGTCCTCAATGTTGGTTTCGATACGTTTTTTCTCATCAGCGTCCGAGGTGAAGAACGGGGAGGTAGAGTAACGTGTGAGGTCATTGATATCCGAGGTCAGTTTGGTTATCTGGTCTTCGTGAATAAGAAGTTCTGCCATTGTTCTGGAGAAAATATGTCAGAAGGAGTAAAGGTGATGCAAGGAAATAGGCTACATACTTTATTCGTTTTGTCCATAGTTCTAATTTGGCTTCATGCGTGAGTTCGGGTGTTGTTGACTGGACAGGTTCGAAACTGGGTAAAGGCGGCAGTGGAGGAGGTGGAGGTGGAGGTGACAACTCTCTGGGTGGCGGCAGGAGTTGCTGCGGTTGAGATTGAGGCTGTGGTTGTGGCGCTTGAGCATCTCGAGGAGTCGACGGTGGCGCCCGCAACGTGGGTATCAATCCAGGTACCACATCTGAAGACATAGAGACGTTCATGTTGGGCAATTGATTTGCCGTAGTCGCAGAAGTGGGAGTGGTGGCATAAGTAGTAACAGGAACGGTCGATGTCAGAGCATTTAAAGCAGAAGTACTAGGCTGCGGCGGAGGACTCGAAGAAGAGATGTCCATCGTCGTGGCCACGGAGGAAACAGACGATTTCGAGGTCGAAGGTTCAAGCGTGAATATAGTAGAAGACTTAACAAAAGCCGGTGGACGTGGTTCTTTTTGCGTAATCGCAATCGGACTCGCAGTCGAAGGCGGTACAGACGCAGCACTTGAAGAGGTATTGGTAGTTCTTGTAGAAGGTGGAGCTGGTACGGCGAAGCTTGAGGTTGACGCAGCACTTGACGGGGGCGGTAAGTCTGGTACAAGAAAGCCAGAATTGGATGTTGCACTTGTCGGTGTAGCGGGTATACGTGGTTGTGATGCAGTGGTCGCCCGGGAATTCGAAAGCACGGGCGACTGGAGAGGTGTTGCAGATGGAGACGGAGGGAGAGGGGAAGGAGGTACGGAAGGTGGTCGTGGAGTAATAGTACTAGCACCTATTTTAATCGAGGAAGGTTGTTTCCCGATTTCACGATGCCACTGTGAAGATTCAACGGTGTTGCTCTTGGATGTAGGCGATGCCAATGGTGCCTTGCCACGCAATACAGCTGGTGCTGAAGGTATAACAGGTGTGCTGGGCACGGTCCTTGTGGCAGCATCGTTGCTCACATCTTCGCGCGACGACCCGAGAGAGCCTTCCCTCTTCCCTCTGGCTGAACCAAACCTCGCGAGCGTACTCATTCGCTCTCTAGACCTAGACCTGCCCCTCGACCGTTCGCGTGCCCTTCCGCGTTCTCGTCGTTCGCGTGCGCTCGCGCGCCCACCCCACCCTCTATCCCTCGACTTCTCAGGCGAGTAGTCCCTTTCCCGTTCTCGCCCACTACTGGGCTTAGGGGAGGCCCGGCGAGTGTAGTTCTTCACGTACATCTTCGCATCCCTCCATTGAGGATCCTCAGGATGTACGAAATAGCAATCGCGGGCGGGGAGAGGACATCTGGTGGGCGTCGGTGAGCCATCGTCCTCGAAATGCTGTTAAGGTGGTTGGGATCCAGACTTAAAGTTTTGAGAAATTTATCAGAAGACGTACTCTGCATCTTCGACTCTTGCGGGGGAATGTAACACGGTCCTTGAGTCCCATCTCTCGATGGAGAATGTACAAGCCTATCGGTGGCTGTGTCACGTATCCCTTTGGTTATATCCGTCTCACAAAAGATATCACCATAATAAGAACATTAGATTAATAGCAGTAATCTACCAACCCTCAAGCAACCTCCTCCGTCCTCCCCATGTTCAAGATACCCCTATTAAATGCAGTAGCCACAGCCTCGAACCCCCTCTCCTGTACCTCTGCAAGGAATACATCGTGTTGATCCGCCAACCTCTCATTATTCCTCCGGATCTCTTTGATAACGCCATGTTCCCTTGCGCAGTTAGGGCACTCCGTATCATGCTCTTGAATGCACCTGTGAAGAATTGCAATCAACCCGTTGCCAATCCGAGTCCGAAGTCGTTTACGCACCTCTGATGATAACTGTGATTACACATAAAGTGCACCGCAGGCAAGTCCAACTGTGCTTTGCATATCGCACACCTCGTAACATGGAACACCTTTGGATGTTGCGTATCCGTCAGCTCTTCTATCTGCTTCAACTTTTCAGCCGTCTCCAGCCTATAGGACCTGATCAGGTTCTTATCCTATACAACGAATCCAATCAGCCATGCAACATCCGTTAAGAGAGCAAACGACACCTGACTTCTTCAATCTCTTCCCGACTTTCCTTGATCCTCATCATTAACCATTCTTTCACAAGTCCAACACTCGCAACCCCGTTCCTACTCAACAGCTGCACAACTCCAAGTGGCGGCATAATCCCCCCTTCCTCAATATGGTCCAGGATCTCTCTTAAATCCTCTCTATGCTTCGCCAACAGCTCGGATGTGGACGTCAAGAACCGCAACACAAGAGGGAAAAGCCCCAGATGATTCTCGCCATACGTCTTAAGGCCCTCAACAACACTCTTCGACGCACCCGCATCACCGGCCTTGGATCTCTCAATCCAAAAGCGTATGATATCTTCATACAACCCCAGCCTCTCCCAAAGGAGGACCAGACCATCCGTAAACCCATGGGTCGAGCAAAGGATAAGCGCATGTGTAGGGTCGTACGGCAATGTATGACTCCTCAAGACCTTCATCGCCTTTTCCTTCAACTCTTTCCCCTTCTCCTGCTGGTCTCCTCCCTGCACAGATCCAGGCAGAGTCAAATACAACTCCAACAACGTATTCCAAATCGCCACCTGATCCTCTTTATCCTGAGGGTCACCCTCCCCTTCTGGGGATTCAGGTAAAGCTTTTGCTTGTTGCGTAGAAACATGTTCTACGATAGACCCTCCGTCTACACTCTGTCCGTATCGTCTATACGCAACCGTCTCCAAGAAGACGACAAACTGTTCCATGTGGTCCACGAAGTGCGCGAAATACACCCTTGGCGACGGTAGCCTCACAGGTTGTGGCGGGGGAATAGCTACCGTCTGAGCTCCTGTTGCAGTAGCAGTAGCGGCAGAGATCGACGAAGCAGTAGGCCGTGGAGGTGTAGTCGTACCCGGTGTGGATACATTCTCCGGTCTGACCGTTTTAATTGAAGGAGATGGTGGCGTTGCGTCCGATGCGATCGAAGTTGTAGGTTGACCTCGATTTAGCGCGAGATAGGAGAGGTATGAAGGTCCACTAGTCGAGGTGGCCACAGATGGTTGTTTCGTTACTGCCGAAGTCGACTCTTCAGGTTCCACGAGCGATCCGGTCGTTGTACACAGGTCAATAAGCAACTGGGTCGTTTCTTCAGGCAAGCTGTGCAGCATTGCTCTTCCATATCTCGCCAAATTACTCTCAGCCTGTACGAAGGGAGAATCAGCATACAGTATGTAGATGACAAGACGAAAAAAAGGTAAATGCTCACAGCTTCAGGTCCCAATTTCCTCAGATATGCCCCAGCATCCCTAAAATCCCCCGCGTCCTCAATTTGAATCCTCAGATAGTCTTCGTGCCTTTCATACTTCTTCGCCAAGTACGCGGCGTGTTCAAAATACCCCGCCTGTCGGCACACCCTGATCGCTGTATCTAAATCAAACGGTAGTTCCCCAGAAGCGGCGTCGGTGTTTCGTTTCGACTCGGTTTTGATAAAGCTGTCGAGGCGGGCAACATCTTTGAGTTTGGTGTAGGTGTTGAGGAGGAGCGTGGTATGGTCCGAGTTTGCAAGTCCGAGAGAGTGAAGTTCTTGTAGGTAGGTTACGAGATTATAGATGCGTTGTGCATCGAGGAACTATAGTAGTTATTAGCCACAGGCTGCAATTTTCGGTTCTGAGTATACGCGCACTTTTCGGATGACGTAACTAGGCTGTAAATGCCCAATTGTCTGCACAAACTGCTGCATCGCACCATCATAATCGCCCTTCAAGTACAAATGATCACCGTATTGCCGATGGATATCGGCCACACTCGACTCATCCAGGTTCTGTGTCTTGGCCACGTTTAGTGCGAGTGGGAAGTACGTCTTGCGGTAGAGCATATCCAGTTTATCTGCAGTGCTCTTTTCTTGTAGACATAGTAGCTGCATACACCCGAGTTAGTGACTCCTTTCCGCGAATCAAGTCCACATACAACGTACCTGGCCGTCCGATGTCAAGATATAGATATTGCCCCACTGTGATATCACCTCCCTCACGCCTTCCCGAAACGGTCCAGAATACGCGACAATTTTGTTCTCCGGATCGAACACGGTCACCTTGGTGATGTCCGTCTCGCTGGGATTGGCAGAACGGGCCACGTAGTTTCTTACCGTGGCAGACGCGGCAGACGCGCTCGGCATGAAAGGAGGTGAGACAATGACAAGGTAGTTGAGGTGTGTATGAATAGATGATTTGCTGCCTTTCAACACAATCAACGGCAGTCTTAGGAACTCTGGGTTGTAAGCGTACCTTCGTAGGCCCAACAGTTTCCCCTTCCCTCTGTGTTACACACATAGATCGCCTCATCTCTCGCAACAACAATATCTTTCCCTCTCCAGTCCATACTCGCACACCCAAGCCCCGTACCAATCTCATCAACAACACTCGGCGTACCACCACTTCCTTTCCCCGACGCCTGGTAACATAACACACGATTCGTCGTGACGACGAACAAGTACAGGTTCTGAACTTCGTCTGTGGGTTCGCGGAAGCCTAGGCCAGTTATGGGTTCTGTGGGAGATTCATGTATTGTCCGAATTTTGGGGAGGGCAGTAAGGGAGGTGGATGAGGATAGAGATTGGTCGAGGTGTCGGTAGAGGATTACAGTGCCGTCGCCGAGACCGATGGCGAGGTGGGAGAGGGTGGCTGAAAGTGCGACAGTTGTTACCTGAAGATGTCGACGTAAGTGACGGATGAGGGGCTTATAAGCAGACAACTCACAGGATGCGGGCGGTTGCTGAGCTGGATTTTTGTTGAACGTAGGAGGACAGGGACACCTGTCTTCTTGTCGAAATTCTGCATGTCCCAGATCTTGAGTAGAGGTGAACGAATAGAATCCTCTTCCTGCTATGGATTGGGTGATGCTTCACCTAAGATATGGAGTATACGCACGCCTAGTGTTACGAGGACGTCCTTCCGTTCGACCATATGTGTTACTCGTCCGCCAACATGTGCGATCCAACTGCTAACTGGTTCAAAGTCGCGATTAAGTAGGTGTACGCTGCCATGTATGTCTGCGACAAGGACTCCGGATGTGGAGGAAACTACAGTGGAGATTTCTGGTGTTGCCTACGAAGGTACGGTCAGAATACACACCAGCAGAAGTATGCAAACCACACACATACCTTGAAGATATCTGGTGGACTATCGAGATCATGTACATCCTTGACTGGAACGACGTCAAAGAACGGGAACTGTCGCCACTGTATCTCGCGTCAGCAAACCAGAGGCCCAAGTTTCTTCACAAAGCGCTGCAACTCTGTGCACATACGTTTAGGAACATGACGAGATACTCACAGCAGGTGCAGCTGACCCAGCGGCGCCTGAAGCTTTCGAAGTCGCGCTAGCAGCCAGTGTCGTCAGCGTTGAAGCCATAGCCGTTCACTACTGAACCGTCGTCACAATCGCAGTCGTACAGAATCCAAAGGGAAGGGTCAGTATACCAACTCGCGCAACACGACTAGCGATGAGGTATTGATGTCACAGAAGAGGAAAGTAATTCACACGGTAGCGTACATCAGCTGCAAACGGTCCTGCCCGAACTTGCACCCTTCCCCTTCCAACTCTCCTTCCAAGGTGAGCTTCGTCGCTGCTGTTGTCTGAACAACCGCTCACCACAGCATCTAGTCTCTTAATACATCCGTCCACCAAAACAATGGCCTTCCTCGGACTCCGCAAGTGGCCCACCCCTGTACGTTTGGCACGGCATAAAAACCACGCGTCTCCGTTGACACCTCATTCCTCATCGTTACTCTTATCCGCAGGTCGTTAAGCCTTTGTGGCCTTTTATGGTTGCTGGAAGCATCACTCTCTACCTCGTAGCTAAGGCTCAGGAGAGCAGCATTCGCTGTGCGTTTCTTTCTCCCTCTTCTTTTCTGGAATCGGTATGCTGACGTGACGTCTGCAATGTGTTATCTTAGCTCCTGAATGGCGCAACGACCCTCGTAACCCCTACGCTGCCCAGCTCGCTAAGGAGTCCCTCCATTAGTAGTCTGAATGGTCGACTGTTTCTTCCATCCATCTCGCTGAATAATAGAAGCATTGCATATTTTTCCATTGCACGAATTCCTGCCTGCACCGTCCACATTCAAGATGATGCACCCGCGTGATGTTACACCTCTATTTGCCAATTTGGATGGAACTCTCGAGTTTAATGGTCCTCAGCACTTCGGTAAGGTTCCTGAAGGACATCACTAACCGTGACAATACTGTGATTTTTCTGTGACGCTTATTTTGGCTACTCAAACTTGTTTCAATGGCTTACAGACTCAAGACTAATTCCTCGGTAGCGACGACACACCCCGGAACAATGATGATCACTCTACAGATGATATTGTCGCCTGCGAACCTGGACATGTTACAAAAGAGTCTGACCTTGCCAAGTGACGGACTTGGCTCCCAATGGGCTGGAGTACTACACGCGCAGGTTGCGAAACAATCAGGCGGCGTGGGTCAATCGGGTGATGACTCGGACAGCCCAAAGATGACCATCTAACAATGCCCACACCGACGTCGAGCAGCAAGAGGAAACGAATGTGCAAGTGAAACAAGGACACCGAGCGATAACAAAGCAAACTATCCTTTAAGTCCTATTAGGTTGCCACCAACCAAACCACCGACAGTGGCACCCGTCGGGACTGCTACACGATCAGGCAGCAGGTCCTTTATAATGGTAACGGTGGCGGTTTGAGTTGACGGCTTACCTGCAGATGCCGAAAGAGAGGAAGTACTCGTGTCTTCAACTTCGAGGACGATACGGTCTACTGCCATAAACTAGGACACCCTCGGACAGGCGAAATTCTGGGACATTCAGAGGGTTAGGATATGGGCGTTTTTCCTATCGAACCGCTGATGATACAATACAACCTATTGTAGGGTGTCTCCACACATTTTGAAAGGAATGTCATACGACGGACTTATCAGACTCATTGGGACGATATGCCGCCATCCAACAGATCATTTCCGTCGATATACAAGCAAATGGCTTGGGGTTGATATTCTTCATATGAGCTTTATGTTCGCGTACATGACTTCCGCCGTCAACAATGTTGATGCTGCTGCGGGGTAGGGATTGCGAAAGACGAGGCATTTCGCAGTAAGATTTACAGAGAGTGGTCTTTTGGCACTAAGAAACCTTATGACCTTCAGGGTTTCCTGTCCTTATAGACTTTTCGGGCATTAGTAAAGCTTAAAGCTTTGGCGGGTTCATATTTCAGTCACGACTCATGTTTTGGTTGTGATGTACGTAAGCGTACAGCATCGTTTAATGTTAAGGTTTACGGCGCGTAACAGTTCAAGGCGCCTCTGCGGACTCCCACAAGATAGCCAACGCATGGTCATGTCTGCCGTGTGCCGCAATCCTACCGCCGTCGCTGTGATCTGTTATCGATCCCTCCTTTAGTTCTACTCCACCAGTGCCGATAGAACCCGAAACTTACGCACCACAGCTCATCATATGGCGAGAACCAAGCAGAGCGCAAGAAAGTCGACGAGTGGGGCCGTCCTCTTCTATTCCAAGAAAAAAATCAGAAGCCCGAAGAAAAATGTCATAAAGGATGATCCCAGTACCAAACCAGCCGCAAAGTCAAAGCTTAACGAGGTTGCACCGGGCCAGCGAGAATCCAGAACTGTTTCTGTGAAGGGGTCCTCGTCGTCTACTGCTGGGGCCAGGAGCCGAAATGGCAGCAGCACTGTCACACTCGTGGAGTCCTGGCGCGGCAAAATCTCTCGCAGATCATCTGCTTCGTCCGTGACCTCTCTCTCGATTGCTCTCTCAAAGTTGGAAGTATATCCGACTGGCAAAGGAAGCGGAAGTCCAAGAAACAGCGTCTTATCGACCAACTTTTTCTCTAACGCGACGCGGATGCTGGGAATGATCAAGGACCTCTGTGAGGCGTTCAGCGGTGTCCCGTATGTCAAGGGCGTGGCGGGTTTAGTGCAGCACATAATCGAAATCGCTGACGTTAGTGGACAAGATATTACTCTGTTTGATCCGTTGCTGATGCTTCCAATGCATTACAGCAAGTGCAAGCGTACAAGGACAAGTGTCAAGCGCTCGTCAACAAGGTTATCCTCTTCTCACAGGGTGTCTTCGAAGGTTTGCTCAGCTTGTCGAGGACGACAAATCCAGGAGAGCAGCTACAGAGCCTGGAGTCAGATTTGCTCGCTTTTCTCAGGTAGAATCCTTGCCGCCATTCACCACACTCGGCTCTAACACGATAATGACAGTGTCCTCGAGGACATATATGCTACGTTGGACAGTCTCACGGTCAAGCGGGTCTCCTCACGATTTCTTCGCTATATCGCCCGTGCGGAACTTCTGGAATCCATTGCAGAGCAGGAAAAGAATTTGGAAACATATATCCAGTATTTCAATGTAGGCGCTATAGTTTCCTCCGTTCCCGAACTTTCAGCTCATACATATATGCACTCTAGACGAGGTCCAACATTGCTGTTCGCTTGGGGTTGGGTTCAGGCATAGATCAAGTATGATTTTTCCCATTCTTCTTGAATTACTCTAGTACTCACCCTTCTTCAAGAGCTCAAATGTGCCATCACGCCCCAGGTACACGATCAAACGACCGGTCCCGGCACCCCCAGCGCTCTACGGAAGGGAAAAGGAAGTTAATACTATCGTAGATCTCTTCATAGCGCCCGGCCAACAAGTTCATCTAGCCATTCTTGGGCCTGGCGGAATAGGCAAGACGTCTTTAGCTCTCTCGATCCTAACAAACGAGAGGGTTGTCTCCAAGTTTAACGAGGAGAGGTTCTTCCTTTCTTGTGATGGCACCCCCTCCCTGGACCTCTTCATTTACGAGCTTGCGTCTGCGCTAAACATCGCTGGAGACGGTGTCTCATCACGACTCCTTCAATCCATTATCCTTCGTCTGCGACTGCGACCATGCTTGCTCGTTTTTGACAACCTCGAAACGTTATGGGATCCATTGCGTACACGTTCAGACGTCGAGTCCTTCCTATCAGACATTTCCTCCATCCCCACTGTCAACCTCCTCATTACGCTTCGTGGCTCGCAACACCCAGCTGGCGTCGAATGGTCACAGCTTCTTCCTCCCCTCAAACCTCTTGATCTTCAATCCGCCCAAGCGTTGTTCAGCAAAATATCTCACAAACCCAACGATTCTTATACTACCGATCTCATCAGAGCTGTCGATCGCGTACCGCTAGCTGTCACCCTCCTCGCGCACCTAGCTGCTGTATACGATGTGACCACGGAGTCGCTTTGGGAACGGTGGATCGAGGAAAAGACTATGATGATCGAACGTGGCGAAGATCGTCTAGCAAACCTGGACACCTCTATCCGGCTTTCTTTGAACAGTCCTCGGATGAACCACGATCCAAATGCACTACCTTTTCTCAGCATTCTTGCGCTCCTGCCAAATGGGATGTCGCACGATACCGTTCGAGCTTGCGATGCCCATCTTCCAGAAATCATCAATGCCAAACGCGCGGTTAACACGCTTCGACAAAACGCCCTTATATATGAGGATGCGGATCATACGTTACGCCTACTCGGCCCCATACGGCATTATGTTCTCTCTCACCGCCCGCCTTCAGAAGTCGCGAATGAATTCATCGAAGAGTATTTTGTACAGTTGGCGTTGCTGGGAGGCAATCATGTCATCTCTGTGCACGACCGCCTTCGACGTGAGATTGGGAATATTGAGGAAGTGTTGACAAAGGCACTGAAATCGTCAAGACCAATCGGAGACACCGTTGCCGCGGTCTTGGCATTGGCGGAGTACACCTACGTCTCTGGAGTTGGATCATGTACAGCCCTGGAACGTGCCACCGAACGACTGGGAAAGCTCATCCAGTTGAAACCAAAGCCACGCAAGTCGATGCGAAAGGCACTCCGTCGGTTCCTCTTGGGCCGTGATAGCAAAGCTGGCAGCACGGACGAGAACTACGAAGCTGGGGACGACCTGGTCATGCTCCAAGCCGATTGTTTTGGATGTTGGGGTCAACTTCTCAGCAGGCAAGGTCGTTATGACCAAGCCAGGGAGAAATTCGAGCTCGCGTTGGAGTCACACGTCCAACGGAAGGATCTGGCAGGACAAGCGGCCGATTTGCACAACTTGGGATGCTTGCTTACGTTGGACGAGGCACAGGAGAAGTTCACTGCTGCGTCGCAATTGCATGAGAAAATTGGTGATAGGGCGGGCATGGCATACGATATGATGGGGCTAGGACAGGTGTATCTGCAGCGATGTCAGTTACCTCAGGCACAGGAAGTCTTTACGTCTGCACTCCGCATTTTCGAAGAAACGGGTGGCGAGGATGAAGACCTCATCGGACGGATTACGGCGCTCAACAATATTGGACATACACTTACTGCGTGGAATAAGTTTGCAGAGGCAGAGGGTCATTTCCACCAGGCGATCCAAACAAATGGGTCTGTTGGTGACGTTGTCTGTAAAGCGGATAGTCTATGTGGATTGGCTTCGACGCTGCTTCTACGATCGCGCTGGACGGAGGCGGAGGGGAGGGTCAGGGAAGCGATGGCGTTGAGGAAACCCGTCGAAGATCCAGATCATTACCACCTACTTGGTCGTATTAAGTGTGCGCAGTGGAAACTCACAGAAGCCGTCGAGATGCTCGAGTACACTCGCACCCTCCACCGCGATCCTAAAGACGAATCGGGAAGAGGAGACGATTTGAAGTACCTAGCATACACATTCGTCCTACTTGGACGTATGGACGAGGCACAGACTATTCTGGAGGACGTCAAAGCCATGTATAAATCCGCCGAAAACGTAGTTGGACTCGCGGAGGTTAACATAGTACAAGCCGAAATCTGGGTTGTTCAGGGAAAGTTGGATGAAGCCGAGGCTGCTGCGAAGGAAGCTGTGGATGTGATGGAAGGTTTAGATTGCCGACTTGGAAAGGCGCACGCGTTGTATATCCTTAGTGGCGTTGAATTCACGAAAGGAACGTACAACGACGCAAGGGTGTGCGTCCAACTGGCACTTAGTCTTCACAAGGAAGTTGGGAGCGTACAAGGACAGGCGGATGATCTGGCGCGCTTAGCAGAAATCTTGGTGATGGAGTGCGAGAACGACGACACGGCTCAGTCTATCGGCGGCTCGGGAGATGTGAGCATAAGGTTGGAAGAGGCCGCCAGAAACCTGAACGAAGCTATGACCTTGCACGAAGGAATCGGTGATGCGGCCGGAGTGGGCGATGATTGGTACCTCCGTGCGTTGCTTGGCATGAAACAGGGAAATGTAGGAGACGCAGAGGATGCAGTGAGGAAGGCTTTGGAGATGCACCGTGCTGTTGAAGTCGCTTTCAAGCAAGGAAAGGACTGTTTACTATTGGGTAGCATATTGAAGACGCAAGGAAGAAGAGCTGAAGGTATCCAGGTCGTCGATCTAAGCGCTGGCGTATTCCAGAAGATAGGAGCCGAGAAGGAGGTTCGAGCTTGTCGGAAACTAACGGAGGAAATGGTTGGATGAGCCAATTCAATGATTGATTGTCAGGACACTAATTACCCACTGTACTTGGCGGGGCCCGCAGGCGGAGCAACTGCATGAGTAGACAGTATGCATGATCACGTCTTCCATATGTTCATATCCAACAAGGTCAGGCTATTATAGTATGTGGATAACCTGTATATGGAACACAAATCCTGAGAGCGAGTACCCGGTGTCGTTGAATATGTTAAACCTGTGCATTCGTCTGTGCTGCCCGTGATGATCATGTTGAAGCAAGTCCCGTCCCTTCGACAGGCACTGTGGTAATGTTCACGTACTTGGCTTCCGCGAAATAAATAAGGTCGTCGGGTGTCCGGAGATCCCACATCGAACATACACACTTTCACACCTCTCCACATTCACTTGGATTGCGATCACGGAGGATATCGTTCGTCCATGTTCCGAGAAGCAAGAGCTAAAAGTGGATCGACTATCAATTCGAAGGTTGAACTGGACCGGGATGTTCGCATATAGGATAGAGGTACTGCAAAAGCAACCCACGAACGAAAGTCATACGCCTATGCTGACTGTTTGGGCGGGATAACTTAAGGTGAGTAGTCGCGGTTGTTTCATTTGAGTCAGAACCGACTGGTGCCACGATAGAAGGCATCACTGCGGCGGATTCGGCCGACCAGTCGTTTCACCTGTTCATCATCAGTATTCAAAACACTGTCTTTCTCACATCATTGGAAGACAGCATGGAAGCAGTGGGCGTTGGGCATTAGAGTCTGACTGTGGGACCAGCAACGTCAGAAACTAGGCGTGAACATAACAGGTTTGGGAAGAGAACGAAATTTATGCGTATTAGCTTTCCCAACAGGTTGATCACAGGACTAGGTTCACGTACCTCTCTGTAAGACGCATGCGACGTGATTTTGCCCCATGGAGAGAACCATAGCCGGTATGATATCTCGAAATGAACGTAGAAATGCCCCTAAACAACCCTTCACAAATCACATCCCTGACGTGTTTTCTTCAGGGTTACGTAGTGGACTGGATTCAATCATTGGAGCAGCATCGGACGGAGATCTTATTTATTTAACGGGAGTGCACAGCAATTCTGAGTCTGAAAGTCAGGTTCATCAGGAGCCTCGGCGTCCCGTACTCATACACAGACATACGATACTTACGGGAGGAATACGTGTTACGAAAACGTTGAACATTGTGCTGCTACCAGTGCTGAGGAGTTGTAAGCGAAGATTCAAAAAACACCTATTCCTCAATGATCATGGATTACTACCTTGGACATTTTCCGGGAGCTAGTGTCAACACTATGGAGAGCCTTGGACCTATTGGACTTGAAATTTCATTCCAAGTCGCGCGAAAGACGTGACATTCATATTCAGCAATATATCCGTCACACCTCACGGTATAAGGGCTAACTCGGTTACTCGGGGAAAATCTGTGGGCTCATTACCGAGTTTCAACTTCCTTCGACGCAGTAACACGTACCAGCACCAAAAAATGGAAGTCGTCCAACCACCCCACCTTGTTGGTCTACCGAGATATGCAAGCGTGAAATCTATTCATAGATTTCAAGCTTGTGGTTAGACAGACGCTGTTAATGGGTCAGTGATAGTAGATAAAGAACATTAGGGACGGCTGTCTGCCTTCTTCCTTCATGTGGGCCAAGTGGCGTATGGAACATGATCACAAGGCCCGGGTAATCATCTCTGGAACTGTTTCCTACAAATGACACTGAAAACCTGACCGCAATCACCGATCTGTAGGAGTCAAGGCGCAGTCAGTGCTTTACCAGAATTATGAGCATCATGATTCGCACGTGTAGTCCGCTGTATGTATACTCGAATAGCAAATCCCTCTCACAGCGCCAATCGCTATCCATCGGAAGCACACTAGAAAGGGCAATCTGTCAACTAATGGGCAGGAGATACAAGCCGATTTTACTCTACCCGCTTAGTTCGGAGGCCCAATATTCAATCTGATTCACAAACCATGTCATTCGTCATGTGTCATGAGACGCCAACGTTGCTGCGAGACTTCAAGCGAATATATTAGAGTTCTCATGTCATTATGGAGACAGTCACCGTAGCTGTTAGGACCAACTCACTAAGCGATGCTCAGAAAACCTTGGCTTTGAGACAGATACTATTCTTAGGCATCGGAATCGGATCTGGTGTGGAATTTGAAGTGGGTTCGGACAACGGACAGTGATCATACATCAGAACATTAAACCTGAACCCACATTGTCACCAAATGACCACTGTGTTAAAGGCTTTGGGCTTGACCAGTAAAAATACAGTAAATACGCCAAGACGTAGTACATCTGACGTTGATCGAATGATACCTCTGAAAAACTTCGTGGTATCCCTCCCCAAAGGGACGGAAATAGATAAGGGTGCCATGTCGTTACTGCTTGTGTACAGATAGGACAAGGAACTCAACGTGGGTGAAACGATGTGCAGGAACACAGCACGTCCCGAAGGATCTCCGCGGGCGTCATTGTGACGATATGCAGAGAGTCAAGCGAGTCGAAAAATGATCAGCACATATAAATTATGAAGTAGGGATTGTAGGACACCACAGTTTTGCCATCAGTCGTTCTCTTAGTATGTCGCCCACACCTCCCCTTTCGCAAGATAGACAGCTTTTGCCTTCACTTCCTCCAGAGCTTATTCTGGAGATCGTGTCCTGCGTCGTTGAGCCCCATTCGAATCGCACTGGGAGCGGGCCACATGGAGATTGCATGTCTTTCTCATCCCGGATGAAGACACTTACCAATCTCTCCTTGACAACACCATCCCTTCGCGCATTAATTCTCTCCTCACCTACGTTCTGGTCCGAAGTGGAGATCAAGATCATCAGAGACAGCACCTGTTCTCCACCATTATCCTTCTTGAACGAGTTGTTCGGGAGGTCGAAGGATGTTAAAATGTCGGTGCGCGTGGTTCATTGGGGCGAGGAGCATGAAGATTTCAACAAAGAAAAAGGATGGGTCCGGGCGCCGGGTGCGACGAGAGAGGTCCGGAGATTGTTGGAGAAGAATGAACATCGCATCGAGAAGCTATGCTTCGAATTCCATCATCTGAACGGGACGGAGTATACAAGTCGAGGTGTCGAGACAGGAAGTTGGAGGTCATTGAAACATCTGGAGATGTATGCATCTGATTGGGCTCTTGTCCATTCAATGCAGATGGGTTGGGTCGAAACCCTGCTCGCGAGCGCGTCTCCGGAATTAATCATAGTCAGGGGAAGTGGGACGTTTGGATGGTCAGTGTTGGGGAAGGACATGTGTCGCCTTAAGAAATTGCGCATTGAAACCGAGGTTCCGGAAAGTCTAGCAGTCAGCATCATTTCACGGACTCCTGCTCTGGAGGATTGCAACTTCAGCAGAATCGTTCAAGTGTCCCAGACGGGGTCGCAGTCCCGGGCGGGACCATCGGGTGGAATAGAGCTGTCAGCGCTGCGAAGACTACATGTGGGTTCACTGCGAGGTGTTGGTCCGTTCTTGAACATGTTCGCAGCACCACGGCTACGCGAACTTGAGATTGATTTTGTGGAGACGAAGAGGGCGAGGTGGGAACAAGAAGGTTTTGCTCGATTTATTGATCGATCTGGGTTGGGTTCGAGATTGAAGAAGTTGATCGTGAGAAAAGGTGCAATGTCGCAGGTGAATCTGAAGGAGTGTGAAAATATGTTCTCCCCGAGGATCTCGGTGGAACTGATCCCATAAACAGCTTTGGAATGTCGTATATTGGATACCCAAGAGGCGGCTTGTACTACTATGTATTTATTTATCAAGGGCCCATAACTCCTGGTAGAGAAATGAGCTTATATGAAATGGGGCGGAGATTAACTCAACTCGAAGTGGTCTTTCCTTGACACGGAAGGAACACGTGCAAGTCAACATTTGAATGTATGATTTTTGACTGAAGGTTTGAGAACTTGTTGAAGTCTAGTCTGGGGTGAACGACACTGAAGAATAGCCTGGGCAGAGAGTTCCCTTGGTTGTCTCCCCTACAAAAATCGCCGCCGTTGAAATGCCTGGAAAGCGCTCAGAAATTGAGCCGAAGGCTTGGAATGAGCAATCTTCGTTCTCGTGGTCTAATTTGATCTTGATGCATTTGAGCTCCAGGAACGTTCACCACTGCCCTACCTCGGCCATCAGTGGGCCTCCTCGGCCTCAAGGACATACAATCTCAAGCCCCTAAGCTGTGTATGGGTTGCACTTCGGATGGGTAAAGTGACTTTTTTTCGTAGAGAATATTGTGCTATTTCACGGCCACCCGAAATGGTAGTGCTGTTGTCTGCTGTCGACGGTTGGACTACAGCGGTGTTGTTGGGATGGGCGTGACAGGCTTTTAATATCTCTGCCACATATCGTTCAAGCCCGTTGGAGTTACAAGCTGCCTGTCGGTACAGTGGAGCTCGGCGGGACACATGAATCCTTTGTGAATCTTCTGATGGTCAACCTTTGTGCCCAAATCACAACACAAATTATGAGTGACTAATTCTTTATAGATGCCTCATGAGGGCCTCGTGCTATTTGTATTTTCTACGGTATTCCGCCCTCACAATAATGTAAATGGTGTGTTTGAGTGGAGACTGGATGGAGTTTCTTGGGCCCTTTCGTCAGCAGCATATGCGTTTACCAAGTGGTGCTTTGTGCATTACACATTTATTTTGCTGTGCATGACTTCATTGTTATCGCGTGACATGGTACATAAGTGTCATGGTCACGGATATGGACGCGAATGCCTCTTCCAACCTACCGCCACCACACTTTGACCTGCAGGCCAATGCTGGCTATTTTACTACAGTCATTGCGCCTCGCTGAACTACGAGTTCCGAAGATCTCACAAGTCCCGAGTATCTCTTCTGGTATCCATGTATTACCAGACGATGTGCTTCAGGAGCTTTTCGAGTGGGTTGTCCGCGATACACAGCCTACCATCATCAATCCCGGCACATCCATGCCCCCACAAATAACGTTGGCTAGTGTCTGCCAGCGTTGGCGTGTGATTATAACATCACTCTCATACCTGTGGAACGACTTCACCTTGGAATGCGTCCATTTTGGGGGAAATAAAGCGCTGCCAAATAGGCAACTGGGGGCATTTCTCAGGTGGAGCCGAGAATTACCCATTTCACTCGACCTCATTGGGGTCGACCGCGAAAACCTGTTCCTCAGCCTCACATTGGAGAGGATTTACGGGGAGTTGCTAGATGTCATAGTACCGCACTATCATCGTTGGAAGAATATCAAAATCGTCCTCGACCATGGTCTGACCAGGAGAATCAACTACATAATTGACAATCCACGTCTCATGGAGAACCTTGAATCGTTAATCGTCGATTTCCGCACACGGTATTGGTTCGACCAAGACCCTCATCATATCCCAGCCTCGCTCGTAACATCGATGATTCGCTTCCCAAAGCTCGAGCGCTTTGATTTCAGAACCTGTTCGCCCTGGTCGTACATTCCCAGAGCGTCCGAAATGCCGTACTGGGAGAAGCTTACACACCTCAGCATCCATGTCAGCTACGGATTGCCACATCTTGTTGGCCTGAAGTTGTTGCAGTACCTCACTTCAGCGGTCTTTATCAGGATGAACGTCACTGTGCTCCGTCAGAGGGCCGACGGGATGACTCGGGAGGTGCTCAGAGCCGCAAATAGCATGCGGAAATCCCTCCCGGAGCAGATTGTATTGTCTCGGGTTCAGGAGTTGATCCTTTCGGTTGATCACGAAGAGGAGGGGCATGAAAGGGTGTTGGACACGATCGTGGCACCGAACATGGAAGCACTAGCTTTGTCATTGGATCCAGTGTCAAACTATGACGGGAAGCAGCTTCTTCGTGAAGCTAGGCGGTTTGTGGAAGCGGCGCCCAAACTCAAGACCGTCTATATTCGACTTTGGGGTTCACAATACTTTGAAGTCGAGGACGTTATACCGCTTATCTGGACGTTATATGAGAAGTCTGTGACGAAGATTGACATAGCAGGAGACCACGCGTTCATGCTGCCGGAGTTGTGGAGATGGGTGAGGACGGACGAGAAACTAGCGGCTATAATGACGTTTATATCTGTACAAGGGATGTGCAAGTTTGACAATTTGAAATAAACAGGAGGCTGTTGTTTTGTTCCCACGGGATTGATGGAGGGATAAGTGTTGACGGTTGCTGTGACAGGTCATTCCAACACCTCCCGTCACTGACCGTCACGATATTGTCACTGAACGCCCGCTCAGGCCGTTGCGCACGTCACGCCAGGCATCACCTCGACGGGGCACGCCGTCCCAGTCGTCGACGACGAGTTAAATACATTTTCCTGTAGTTTTATGGACAACTCCATGCAGGCGTCAACGGGCTCCTCCTCGCGCAAGCGGCCCCGCGAGGGCGAAACCGAGAGTCAGAGGATCAAACGGGAGAAGGCTGCTGAAAGGCAGCGTCGCAAACGGGAGAGAGACAGAAATGCAGCAGTGGGCATGATTGCCTACAGTGCCGACGCCAACCAGCAGCAACATCCGCAGCATCAACAACACCCGCCCCACCATCCCCTTCAACAGCCACAACACATTCCGCCTCCCCAGCCACCACAACAAGACATTCCACAACCGGAGCTTACACCAGAGGAGATTGCGAGGAGGGATAGGGTACGAGCAGCAGCGAGGGAGAGACAACGGAAGCATCGTCGGATGGTCAAAGAGCGCAAGATGCGGGAGCTTGGTCTTGACATGGGGAACGAGATGATGCAGCCTATCGACGACGTCCATTACCGTAATCCACCAGAGGCCCAGTATCCGCCAGTTATCCCCCACGATCTCCAGCAGATCCCTCCACCACATGCCCCGATCCCACACGAACCGCCCTTCCCTCAGGGACCACCCATAGGTGGCCAAACGTTTGCTTCCACCCTCCTGCTCTCTTTCTCCTGTGCACCACTCTTGAAACAGCATCTTTTGCGTACACTCAACATGACGAACGATGAGCTCGCGTCGTTGGAGCCCGTTATCGCCGAGGCATGGGATCGTTGGGACCACCAGGTATAATTCACCTTGTATCCCGCACGCGTAACGCGCTAACTCTGTTTTCTGTTATTCTGTCACAGCGACGCATGCACTACGCTGAACAGGCTGCCAAGGGGGCGGGAGCTCCTCCTGGTCCTCCACCCAACCTCGGTGCACCATCCTATATCCCCTTAACCCACGACGAACACGGCAATCCCACTCCGTTTGGTGCGCCGCCACCTCCGGGTCCTCCACCGGGCGATCCTAACGCTAACGAATTTCGGGCACGGTTTCACCGACCCCTCCTAGCCCAACCACCATTTAGGGCATACACAACGGACGCTCAACAGCAGCAGCCAGCGCCCGCAGCAGCTCCTGCTCCTGCCAATCCGGCCGGCTCTAACCCCGCAGAAGCCATTGATCCACACCTCAGTGGAGGGCAGCCCACAGCCCCTGGCGCTGCCAAGAGTGGGTATTAGGTTCCCCTTGTTATCCCGAACAGGTTCTGATGCATTTTCGTTGCCTTAGATGAAAATAGAAGCTGAGGACTTATCTCGCCGAAAATTTCTTGTCCTACGTCGCTGCGCCGATTGCCCCTGACTATTCGTCGCTTTTATGACTTTATGAGCTTTATGCATACGCAATAGCTTGTTGGACTTTCTCCTCAATATCCCATCTTATTCCCCATCATCCATCACCTCAGACTCTTTGATTCCTCATTTGCACTTGTGGCAATGACACCTCCTTGCTTGACCAATCGCATCGTTGGCGAATGACCGACTGACGATTACACCTCCTCTTCACTCGACCACCCCACGTTCTACTTACTCACTATTATCTATTACCTTCTCACCGCTCATGACCCTTCTATGCTTCCTCGCTGTTCCCATGTTCTCCTCGGATCGCGTAAGAGGTAAAGGACTAGCATGTTGGATACGATATTGGCTCTTACACCATGTTTCTACTAGCTACTACCCTCCTCCTCCGAGCTCTCTTCCCATTTAATCTCCTCGCATTATTTCCCCACGATAGATCGCCATCCTGGATGAATTCCGTTTTGGTTGATCCGCGGGAGACTGTTCCATTTGTGCATGTCATAGTGCCAGTATCATGATTGTTATAGTACTAGCAGTATTCTATTATATGCCCTTATCTACTCGGCATCTCCCAACGTGCCAAGAGGTCAGAATAACCTGAGAATGACGCGCAGGTTCTAGAGGAGACGAGAAGAATACTTAGCCTGGAACCAAAGACGCCAGGATTACTTTTTGGTAGGTATTTGGCAAGACCACCGTCGGAGTTGGAAATTTGCCAAAACACGTCAACACGCGTCGTTGTGCAGCCTTCTCTCATTTTCCGACTTGTTCTCGTTCTGTCATGGCTCTCAGCTTTATTGGGTGCGTTGTAAACGACTCTATCATGGTGATGCAGCTGACCAGGAGCACAGAAAACCTATATCGCTCATTTCCCATTCCGATGTTCGTTATAGAGGCATCTTAGCGGGCATTGACCCCGCAGCCTCAACTATCCAACTGTCCAATGGTGCGTTGGTCTCTCGTGTTGCTGAATTCCGCTTGTTGAATCTCTGTTACCAGTGTATTCTATGGGTACCGAATCTCGTCGGTGCGGACTTTTTTTCTGGAACATGCATAGGCCTCGAGCTCAACAACGTAAATTTGCAGGCCACCAAATGAATTCATACCCCCAGTCCAGGAACCATATCAGTACATCATCTTCAGAGCCTCCGAAGTGAAGGATCTGGCTGTTGATGAGCCTGTCCCACAACGGAGTGTCCATGATGATCCCGCTGTGTTAGGGGTGAGTCACAGTTTACTACCTTCCCCACTTTGATCTATTCCCTTCATTGCATGATGAAACCAATACGGATGTAAGAAACCATTTATCCGAGAGCGCATAAACACCATGTGGATATCTCCGTTGCCTTCCTTCTGAACCTGCCTTTCACATTTGAGAAAGGAAACATCGTGCTGACTATGTTTTTCTGTAGGCTTCTGCGCCTGGTCCTGTCCCTCCCGCCGGTTATTCCCCTTACCCTACTCCCGCCACTGCTGCTCCTGCTCCCGGTGTACCTCAACAACAACCCAACTATCTTCGCCCAGCTCAACAACCTAAACCACCCGGTCCCCAACAATCTCCCCAAATTCAGGGCCAGCCACCGCAACCACAACAACCTGGGACGCCTCAGCAGCAGCAGCAGCAACAGCAGCCACAACAGCAGCGTTCCAATGCCGGTACGAACCGTCGAGGCGGCAACCCCGTGCAGAACGCCGCTGCATCTTTGGAGAGTGTTGAACGTGCCCTTGGCGACCTTCGCGTTAGCAGTGCGCAGAACGGAGGCCGTGGAGGTAGACGTGGAGGTGCCCCGGGTGGAGGTCGTCAAACTCAACAACCAACCGAACAACTCAAAGTCCCGACTACAGATTTTGATTTCGAGAGTATGAATGCCAAGTTTAATAAGGCTGCGCTTGCACAACAGCAGCAGGCCGCTGTGAATGGAGAGGGCAGTACGAATGGAGAGGGTGCTGATGGTGAAGAGGACAAGGAGAAGGCCAATGGTGACGGTGCTGCAGCTACATCAGAGAAGAAACCCGCGCCAGCGTATAACCCACAGAAATCATTCTTTGATTCGCTTTCGTCGTCGACTTCGACACCGGCTGGTGGTGCCCAGGGTGGTGGAGGTCGTGGAAGGCGTGGTGGGGGCAATGCTGGCAGAAACAGGAGGGAGGAGGAGCGAGAGAGGAATGTGGCTACGTTTGGTGAGCCTGGCGGCGTCGGCTTGATGGGACCGGGTGCGTATGTCGGTGGATGGGGCGGTTACGGGAGGAGGGGTGGACGGCCAAGGAGAGGCGGTGGACAAGGAAACCAGGGGCAGGCTCAATCGAGCAGGGGATGAAAGTTGTGTTGGGGTATGTTAGTTTTTTGTTGCCCGCTTTCTTTCTCATTCCCATGTCGTTCGTAGTTTATCATGTTTTGAGGTTTGATGCATGTGTCATGTGGCCGTATAGTACCTCTGCTCAATGATTACTGAGGTTTCTGTACATTAGGTGTTAGCTCGCCAAAATGCTCCGACCGTTCTTGCTGAGTCCCATCGATCCTAGAGAACCTTGAGGCAGATGGATTGACTTCCGTGAGCGCTTATTTTCTTCATTAGAATCATTGCACCCTTGTGACGCCATACTGTACCTTTGGCGGGATCATTAACCTAGAACTGAAGTACTGATGGCCGAGATGCAGATGAGACGGAATTCTCCACAGGCTAAAAACAGAGCAACTAGGGCTTGAAGAAGCCGCACTTGTTTAGATTCCTAGAATATCCCTTGACAATTTTCGGAAGAGATTCCGTTAGGTGGGGATTAGCCAAGGTTAGCCTGACATCACATATCCCTTCGTCGACTTGGCAGGTCGGAAGAAATCTGATATTCACTCACGGTTTTATGGCATGCTCAGCGCTCAGGACTCAGCGCTCAGGATCAGCGGACCGTCGACGATAAAGAACGCTCGGGAAGCAGCTGGCATAGCTGTGGTCGTTGATGGTTACTGGCTCTTTATTGGTGACCTAGGCCACCTTTCCGGCGCTGCCGCCTTCTCTTTTCTTCTCCTGGCGATTGGCATAGAACGCCCTACGGAGATTATGCAAATGCCGAACTGAAAACTCTGAATCTCGGTTGGAGACTCTCAGCGAACTCCTCCCAAAGTTGTATGCCATGGATCACGAGACTCTTTACCTGTCGTTCTGGTGCTACCTGGGTCGCTGAGTCGAGCATGAAGCGTATCACTCGCTGGGCCAACAAGGCGCAATTATGTGTTCATCCTCTCCACGACCATCCGTGGTCCCTCGATGGCCTGTATGTTGTGCTTCGACTCTTTCACAGTACTCGCTCCTAAGGCGCTCGCCTTCAGCACCTTCAGGACTGCGACCACGGCCAAAGGCTCTCCGCCAGAGTCCATGATCTTCGGCGCACTATTTCTGGTCCTCCTTTGGCTTATCACTGTTTTGGATGATGTTCAGACTGTCGGTTTACTGCCCAAAAATAAAGTGCAACCTGTGCGCAGGCTCACTTAATGTCCTTTTTTTTCGAATCTTTGGAGTTGACTCGGAGGGCGGTTCTAAGTGGATGGCTATTTAAGGACTATACCGTCCCTTGTCTGCTCGAATTTACACGACAGTATGTTTTAGTCGAAAAAAAAAACTAGTGGTGGCCGTTGATGCGATTGAAAGCACCCAACGTTATGACCAGCTTTCGAACATAACGCGATCACGTACATAATCAAGATATTTGCCGCTCAACGAGGCAATGGGCACTGTATTGTGTTACCACGACCATGGGTTCCAATGTCTAGTTATATGGCATGAAGGACAGAGAAATCCTGCGATGTCCCAACTCTCAGACGTCGCAATCCCTTCATGAATCCCATGATCAATCGGCTTCATGAGGTAAATGGAAAACGGCATCGATGAGGTCGGCCACTAAGCCAATGGACGCATGGTGCATACTGGGTTTCATGATGTCGGACGGCGAAAGGCCCTCTTTGTTCCATTCCTTTTCGTTATTTATAGACCTTGAGCTCATCCGCGGCAATGACTATCTGCAAGAGTACAAAATACGCAATATCATCTCTTTGGAAAGCGGCATCGTCTCGAATTTCCCCAGTGTCTATAATTGTTCAATGCTCAGGAAGCACTGGCAATTATGACCCAGACTAAGGCGGTTGGTGCTGTTCCTACAGCCCTCCCTGACACTGCTGCTGCTGCTGCTCACATTAGCCACCAAGTAAAAAGACTCACCATCACTCCTCTCTGTCTCTCCACTGCCGCCTTTGTTTGCTCGATGGTCGATCCATTGGGGTTCACCTCCTCGGAATTCACCCCAGCTGCATTTGCCCTGGCACTATTCCATCATGGAGCTCTCTCGTTTTCGGACATGAGACGCACAAACTTTAAAACACGAAAACCTTCTGCTGCCACTATCGCGATGAGAGGGAAGTCAAATATCCCACTCTCTGCTTGGAAATTTGTGATTTCCATCATTTGGTTGACGGTCCTCCTATAGCTTGTGGCGATTGCCTTAAACCTTCGTTTCTTATTACTGGCGTCCGAGGGATCTGCGGCACGCAAAGGGGTTGCTACGCTGCTGGAATTTCTGTTGATCGTTTTTGAGGTTGTGGTTATGAATACCCTTGGCATTTTGTCCATGAAAGGGAAGAGGATTGTCCTTCATGAGGGTTAGAAGGCGATAATCGAGTGGTGTAATGTGCCTAATCGCAGGGATGATCTAGGACCAGTAAGTCCTTTTCTTTTGAAGCCATTTATTGGAATGACATGACGCAATTGACAGGTCATATTGCGTAGATATTCAGGAGAACTGTTAACAGCTAGGGAAGATTATTGAACGTGTATGATCTGAAGTGAAGGGGGAACGCAGGTGCAATCCTAGTAAATGTTCCAAGGTCGTTGTTGTAAGGAGACCCAACAATGATCTTTTGTGTCCGATGAGTGACGTCGTGAACCATCCGACATGAAGGTCATGAGTCAGGGAAATGCAGCGAGGTGGGTCATCTTTACTGGTTGCGCACATTACCTCCGATGGGCCTCCGGGGTAGCCGACTGATTTTGCCTCTTACGGATCATTTCACCGCTTAGCGACAAATCGGAGCCAGTGGTAATATCTAAATATGACCTCAATCAACTGTCTTCCGAGCAGGAGCTGCGGACGCACCCTCCACCGGACTAGATGGTGGCAACATAACCATGAGGGTTCCCCATTTCCTTGCATAATTCCCATGACCCCAATGCATGGGGCCCCGGAATGAGAATCAATCTCAGCTTCAAGCTAGTAAACCACCGTACGCTTTGAGCATACCACCTTGCACCTCTCGGTGAATAATTTCTCTTACTCAAAATGAATAAGGGGTTGCGGATTAGCTGTCCTTGACACAGAGACAAATTTGGACCCACATTACTGCAATAAATAGAACTCCCCCGATAGCCACTCCTCAGGGGGGCAATTAATTAGCACGCCTCGTAGTTAGACGTGGACCTCATCCTTTACTAATACTTAATGAGAATGCGCAGCGCTCTAAGCTCTGCATTATAATACACTGCCGCTCCCCACTTAGTACTCCCCACATAGTTCTCCCCTACAACACCCACTCGACATGGACCTACGACCTCTTGGTGAAAGGGCCGTCAGCCAACGAATCACGAAGCTGGCGATTGCTTCCTGCTGTATTTCACTCACCGCATTCGCATGCTCCGTTCCCCTCCTTGGACGCAGATCACTATACCTCAGTCCATGTGCAGTTCTCCTAACCCTGCTTCACCATGGACTTATTTTCAATGATCGAAGGAAATCAACTAGGACCGCCACAGACTCTGTCCTCCCTGTATTTGCATACCCATCATTGACTTCATCACCCCGCCTTCCACTGTCGGCCAGGATCATCATGATTTTGGTCGTTTGGTTGGCTGGGGTCACTTGGCTGGCAGTATCTACTGTTGTCGCTTCTCTGCTTGGCATTTCGTATTCAAGTGAGGAAGTCGAACGGGGTGTCCTCATTGCAGAGCTCTTGTTATCACTCCTAGAGGCGAATCTACTCATGGTCATGGTGGTTTGGTGTTTCCGGGAACGAGAGCTCGTTTATAAAGGAGGTGAAGTGAGTACTTCCCATGATTTGTGCCATGATACCCCGGCTGACCCTGGGTCAGGAGTCGGTTGATCTCAAGTGGTAGGAAGTGGCTTCGGCAAGGTTGCAGGGACAGAAGGTGAAAATGTAAATTTCTACAGTAAATAGGTCCAATGTAAAACAGGAGATATGTATATAACTGCGTAATTAGACGCGAACATCAACAACGAAATTTCCAGAGCCCAAATATGACTTCGTGAATTGACTGAGCAATCTTCCTGTGGCTGGCCGTTCCACCTGGATCGTCAATTCGCGCAATGATTTTGGAGGGATTATTGGCGTTTCGGGGAATTTTGTTGAATGTCGTGGATAGGGAGGGAGAGAAGTAGCTGATGTACGCCGAAAGTCAATCTTTAGCGACCGGAGGTTCTTGCATCGTTGAAGAAGTAGAAGGCATTCCGTCATGGGAGGTGGAGATGAGAGCGACAAGTGGGTGAGTTTCTCCCAGTTGAAATCCCAGGAATCATCGGATCCGCTGGGGTCGAGCGAGCCCATAAAGTCTAAATCCATCGAGCAATGTAGTTGACGGAGGAGGGAGAAACGTTTCTGGTCGAGGAAGAACTGCCAAATCCTCTTTGAGGTTTCTGAGGACAGAAATATTCCGCCCTCGATGACCGCCTCCTCCAGGATTGATGGCTCGTACATCCGCACGCAGCCAACTTCTGCTCTATGGCCTTCGTCGAACCTTTGTAGAATATCTTTCGCTGTGTCTTCATCGAGCCAAATACGGATGGACCGCCACCTGGTCATCCGTGACAGCAATAAATCCAGGACTCTTGAATCTGAGCGATCCCCATCGAATGACCACAAAGAGACGCATAGCGATAGAGGAGCTTCCCTGGCAAGAGTAAAGAAGTGGGATATAAGGGGATATGGGAGACGGGAGTCAATGGTCAACGTCGACCATATTGTCGGTGTGGAGAACGCCACATCTCGCCAGTATTGACAAACATGAGAGACTAAAATTGGACCTGAATCTCTGTGGGGTCGAGATGGTAGGTCTGAGTTTGAAGCAGTAACGTCTTTGACATATTCTTGGAATATGGCACTCAGGATATCGTATGGGAGTGTGGGAAGATGTTTACTCAGGGTCATCGGAGCGCTGGGCGGGGTGTCGTCCTTGAGCTTGAGCTATGATTTGGAGCGAAGATAATCACAATCTCCACGCTTGCCTTTATATTGACTGAAGGGACTAGGGCCTTTACGGTGTCCGATATCATATTCAGTTGGCTGCCACGTTTAAAACGGACTCAGCAATTACGTACATAAACGAGTTGCCTGTTAATACAGTCGTTGACTTGTAGAATTGGAACTTTGACAGTACGAATACCTAGTTCCTGACCGTCTTTATATGGTCCCGGTGTGCCACCCCAAGCGCCTCGCCTTGAGAATCAAGGCTCCAAGAAGCGTGGATGAGTGAGGAGTATGAGCTGAGCGGGCTGTTATGTTTGGAGATGAGGAGCAACATCGTATGGGATTCATCACCATCATGATGACGAGCCTGACTTCAGGGCAGATCAGTAACTAGAAGAAATAGGCGATACACTTCATGGTGACGGGTTTGACTGTCAATATCGGGTTGTTTTCCACGTTTAGAATCCAACAGTTGAATTTGGGACTGTTATCCGGCGGGCCAGAAGGGCTGTGAAACCACGAGAACTAGAGGACGCCTTCGAATCACCTTCGTGATTTCGGGCTGATGGAACACTAAATAGCGACCAATGAACCGTGTGGCCTGTTTGGAGGAACAGATGATGTCGCACAAATAATTTGATTCTCCCACAGGTCAGCGAAGCTGTGCAATACACGAGCGTGAAATCTTTGGGAAGTGTTGTATTGTTGATCAGGAGCCTACCAGATAATCAGCAAATAGAAGAAATGCAGGAACAAGATAAATAGCCTACTGTGGTAGGAAAATGCCGGGAGAGAATCAGTCCACGGCAGCTGGGGTAAGGAAGCTCCAGTACATGAGGAAGGGTGGGCTTCTTTCGGCAGAGCATATGGATAGACCCATGGGGGAACGACGCGAAATACTGAGGCGCACCTATGCCGAGTGCCCACAAGGATTATTTTGGTCTTTTGCGCGCCATAAAGATTGAAATGAAAGTCGAATCTAGGGGAGTATATTTGGAGGTAGTGCTGAAATCCCGAGCACCAAGGGCGGTTAGAAGTACACCATTAGGTATTAGGGTGAGATAATGAGCAACAACACGTCGAATGTCCCCTTGTCCGCACTAGCAGCACGGACCAGTAACACCCAAGATGCCTGGAACTCTCATGAACATTTTCCCCACAGACTGATGGTGGAAACGTACCATGAAACGAACTATTGCGTCGACATGAAGTTCTTATCCTTTATTCTCTGCTTATTCTCCGCCCTTCGCTTCACGCGCTCAACCTTTCCTCCAGGTCCGTCGTCCGTGTAGACTTTCGGTTTCGAGATGGTCCACAGCCACTCTGGGTATTGATCATCCGGAAGTGCAAGTACCGGAGCCTGTCCTTTGAGGTAGTTTACACCCTCGAGCTTGGTATCTGGGGGGCACGACGACAATGGTATGGCCGAGGTAGCTAGACTAACAGTCAATAAATGGCACTCTTCAAGCGAAAGGTTGCGTACCTGGGGATGGCTTTTTGGATGTAGATGAATCTGCGCTTGCCGCTGCTCCCGACGCTGTATTGGAGGCATGGCGACACGCAAGATGGGTCAGGCAGCGCGTGGGCCGGTGCAAAACGCGGAGAAAGGACATTTTCGGTGTGACGTGACTGACAGTTGGGCAGTGTAACGTCGAGAAGTCACAGGCCCCTGTCAGGGCACTTCAGCGCTTCAATCTCCATCTCACGCGATGTTAACAGTTGTTTCTCTGACCCAGCCCATCACAACCTCCGGTGTCTGGGACAAGTTCTGCCGATCTACCACACTCTAAATAGTATGACTGCCAACATCCACCCAACCCCTAGCATGAACAAATCCCAGCATTCAACTCAAACATACTGGATCGAGAATGATAACCCAAAGCATATCAGCTTCCCGGCACACGGCTCTTCCGTCGTCACCTGCCTCCTCTTCTCGCATGGCCGAATCATTTCTGCGTCGGACGATCACTCGATACATATCTACTCGCCCGTGACGGGCGAGCTCATTCGTTCACTTGAGGGGCACGAGGGTGGTGTATGGGCGCTTGCCGCGAGTAAAGATACACTTGTGTCTGGATCTACAGACCGCACAGTGAGAATTTGGGATCTAGCGACAGGCAAATGTACACATGTGTTTGGTGGACATACGAGTACTGTTAGGTGTCTGGCGATTGTGAAGCCGGAAATCGTAGAAGTGGCGAAGGAGTCGGGTGAGGTTGTGAAAGAGAAGTGGCCGAAGAGGCCAATGATTGTGACGGGGAGTAGGGATCATTCGTTGAGAGTGTGGAAGTTGCCTAGGCCTGGTGAGCCGGAGTACAAGTGCTTTGGAACGGAGGAAGGGGATCCTGTGAGCTGTGCTTTTCGTGTATCTTTTGGAATGGTTTCTTATCTGATTTTTTAGGATGCTGAGGATAATCCGTATCATTGTTTGCATCTGTCCGGTCATGATCATGCTGTACGAGCTTTGGCTGTTAGAGGAAGAACGTTGGTATCTGGAAGTTTTGATTATACTGTACGGATCTGGGATATCATCACTGGTGAACAAAAATGGGTTCTAGTCGGTCACACTCAGAAAGGTTGGTTTATTATCTCTTATTCAAGCGTTGTCCCGCATTAAGCCTTCTTTGCAGTATATAGTGTTGTACTGGATGTGAACCGCAAACAAGCATGTTCGGGCTCGATGGACGGAACCGTGCGTATCTGGAACCTCGCCAACGGTCAATGCCAACACACACTCACGGGGCACACCTCACTCGTCGGTCTCCTCGGCCTCTCATACTCTTACCTCGTCTCCGCCGCCGCGGACTCGACCCTCCGAGTCTGGGATCCTGACACGGGCGAGCTCCGACACACACTGGCAGCGCACACGAGTGCAATAACCTGTTTCCAACATGATGAATTCAAAGTCCTTTCTGGGTCCGACGGGAATCTCAAGATATGGAATATCCGGGATGGGACTGTCGTGAGGGATTTGTTGACGGGGATTACGGGCGTGTGGCAGGTCGTATTTGAGGGCCGGTGGTGCGTTGCTGCAAGCAACAAGAAAAATACGACTATGTTGGATGTATGGGATTTTGGAGTGAAGGTGACTGAGGAGCCATTGTTTGAGGTGTATGATGATGTGATGTATAGTGACTGTGAGAGCGACGAGGAGGGTATGGATGAGAATGATTAGAGAGAATGAAGGTGTGGAGGTTGTGAGGGAGGAGCGCGTTGTATGAGCGGAGAACAGGGAACATGTGGGTGGGGGTGAGAATGCGGTGAATGGGATGGACCAGGATCTCATAGCTTTGGAGCTAGAGGTTGTTGGACCGACCGCGGGCGTTGGTGCTCATGAATCACACCCGACTAGACATGGAAAACAGAGAGTGGTACCAGGGAAGTTTTTCACCTTTGGCGCGGTTGGCGGGGAGGTCACGGGGCAACGTTGGACTCGCATGATTGTATATTGGGGATGTTAGGGCCGGAATAGATGCTGGTGGATGATCTGGGCGATACGGCCGCTGGTAGGAGCTGGAGCGGCAACCCGAGTGCAAGCGCGAGTCCAGAAGGCAAGCAAGGCCACTGCGGATACCTCAGACGAAGAGAATGAAGGCGAGAGCGAGAAAGGGATAGAGCGAATTGTGCATACTTCAGCTTATTGATAATTGTCTCGATCAAATCACATATGTGACATTACATGGTGCATGACAATGGCGTAAACTTCATATCAGAATGAACCTAAGTTACAGAAGATGAGTTGTGCTGGATTCAGTAGAGTTAATATGGTTAGCTATGACTTGTCCAAGACTACTCGGCTTGACCACCAGCTGGTACTGCGCACCACCATGTTCCATGAGATTGCCCTTTCATTTTCGCTCTTATGATAGGAGTTAATTGGACGTGAATTCAATAGCTAAAGTACTCGAGGATAAGTAATAAATGGTCGCGAGTGGGTCAAGGATGGAGTGGCTGTGCAGGGCATGAGGCTACATGTTGGCTCGACTCAGTGACTGTCAACTTCGTTCACCCACTACTATGTCGACGGGCCATGGCCCTATTTTACATCACATTTCTCCTAGGTGACTCCCTTCCTCGCTATATCTCCTGCCGTATGTCGTTTATGCCTTATACCAGTAGCCGAAATCATAAAAGCACAAAACGCTCCACCTGGAACGACTACATTCACGACTTCACTTTATATTCCAGGCTATGAAGGCCCACTACCTGTGAATGCCGATGTTTTGGGTGTAGGCTCTGATGGGAGAACAACCTGGGCCCTCCAGGGTGGCACTAACAAGCCTTCCACTGCGAATCCACCAGTCCAATTCGTCGGTACAGGTATGTTCCTTCGAATCACTTATTGACGGAGATTAAGCTGAGCTTGTCTCCCCCCCCGAATCTCTATTTTCAGCCACTCTGGTGGCTGGGCCAGATGACGCTTCTTTGACATACGCCAACTCCGCCGCGGGGTTGACAATTGGACAAGTCTGCACCTTCTCCACTGAGGCTTCTAGTTCCTTCGCCGTATGCAAAATCGCAGCAGCGGGAAGCAGTGTGACCCAGACGGAATTCGTCTCGTTTGTTCCGGTTCAGGTTACCGGACCTTTGTCCAGCCCCTCCCTGACTGCCTCGAGTTCAGTTTTGGCGTCTCCTGGCAAGACGACAGCTACGCATACTGTCGCACCTACAGAGACAGGGCCCGCACCCCTCCAAACCAATGATTCGATTGTTGCTCGTACTTGTTTGTTCCTTTTGATTCCTTGGTACATGATTTTAGTCTCGCTTGTCGCTTGCTTCTCAGTGTTTTAAATATCGACGCCAAGATTGGAGAACCCGATTTTAACGTTCGGAAGCTTCGGTCTTCGATTTGCGAATTATTCCTTTTTCTCGTGTTTGGGTTTCAGATGAGTGTAAAGGGCTGCAGGTTACTCCCACGAGGATACGGTCCTGCTGAGTGACCTCAAGAATATTATGCCACTGCGACGTCCAGTTCCATTGCATATATTTTCTGTTTCTGATTTGCAGGCATTTGTTGGTACCGACATTTTTGGCGATGCACCAATAAAACATTGGACAGAGCCACTTTCAATGATCCTCCCAGCACAACCGGTGAACAGGTGAAAAATCCGAATGCTACATTCACTAACCACACAGAAATCTCCGAGCAGTGGCAACACGGACAAATGGTGTCTTGGTTCGAACAGCGAGAGAATCGTAGGAATTTTGGGGTCAAGTCCGCCCCGTTGCGCCCACTTTCTTGTGATCCTTTCATCTGGAGTGTTCGCCCACGTTCTATGCAGGTGGTTTTAATTGGCTCAAACCGGCTTCTGCTGCTTTCTATTACATCCTTCATGTTTACAGGACAGCGTCAATTCTATATCTCAAGAACATCGACTAAACGTCTCGTGGCCTTGACGATCTATTAGAAGCTATTTCCTTTGAGAACACACGCCGAAATGAGACTATCCTCGTGTCTTCTACTTGCCAATCTATTTGTGGCTTCATTCCCACATCCTGCGCCATTATCGGCTCCTCTCTATGATAACCTACCTAATACTTCCCTCACCCTTCGTCCAGCAAGGCCCGTGTTTAGGAGTTTGGAAGAGCACGAGAATCAAATAACTCGTAGCAACCTTGCCGCTACTTGATTGCCACCGCAACGGCAAAGTAGAGCTTTTATCTTCGAAGGAACCACTGATTCGAGGTTATTTATACACTATCCATGCGTCGCTCTTCGCCACAAGACAATGACTCTAATTCTAGAGTCTGGTGGTTGTATGCTGGGAGAGACAGACGAGTTATGACATCGGAGAAGGCACCTGCCAGCAGCCTATTTTTTGCTCGTTTGCCGCGGAGATACTATGAGGCAATCCAGCGACAGTTCCGATGTTGGGTCTGGGGAAGGCTACAGGGGAGAAGAAGTTCTGGAATGGTGCCACAAGCTTTCCCACCTGTCCGAGGCGGACATTGAGAAGGAGGGCTACGGCTCGATGTAGCATTCATTTCTTGTCCACTAGAGATAGGGAGTACTAGTCTTGGTACGTCCGGTTACTCTGGTCAATATATCAGCGTTCTGAATCATATTTCACTGTTGAAGATAGTGGTGAAAGATGCCGTACGCCTGAGGGATTCTCATTTGCCTTGAGGCTTCTTCTGGCAGCTGCGATCTCCTTGAGGTCAGGCGCACGCGTCCACCTGATAAGTCTCCTCTCAGGCTCTGAGCACGATCTCGGAGTTATAGCGAATCGTTGGGTAAATTTGACTTTCTCGCGTTCATTTTAGAGACTACAACGCGGCATGATTTCATTTCGCCTCTGACAAACAGATGGAGAGGCGAATCATACTGATACCTAGATCAGCTATTCCCAGGGACATTCTCGTAGGATCTTCTGTTCGGCGGAACCTTTTCTGACAAATGACACAAATACATCGGAAGGGACGATGGGATGGAAACTAGCGGTGGTTCGTATATATATCATTTTCCTTTTATCAATAATTCCTTTTTCAATAAGGCTTCTCGTGAATAAAAGGGGGGTTCAGCCGGCTATCTGGCAGTGTATCCGATACGTAGTCTTCGGATATGGTTGCTCTAGTTAGTAGTTGAGTCTGTGTTCTTGAGACGCCTGCACAGGAATTGGCTGACTCAAGATGAGCACCTCGTTCATTTACTACCGCCTTCTGAAGTACCCAGAAGTCATACTCACTGAGTTGAACGCCGCTTTAGGTACTGTACATTGTTCCACGCCATTGTTAATGTATCTCATCGCATCGCCAATGACATCATTTCGAGAGAGAGAAGGCGCGCAGAGGCATCTTTTGTTGGGCTCTGCTTGAGAGGAAGCCTGAATTATACTTTGTTCATCTTAGAGTGGACAGGGTTTTGACAGCATCCTCAGCGCCGGGTTTGACTCAGGCTTTTCATATATCAGAGTACGCATCTGATTTTATGGTCCCTGGCGACGTCGTACGATCCCGGAAGGCGTATCTCAAGGAATTTGGGCTCTCTGGGGTAAAGGGTATACCGAATTCGGGCGGCCTATGGCTTTTGTTGGGAATGAGTTCGGTGGGCCTGCCTTATTCGGGTGTGCTACGCCGGCCTCGAGGCAGCCACGTTGTGATCTTATCCCAGAACTAAAAGGTGATAATCTAGGCGACCCCGTAGACTTTGCCAGATTACTGGAAACATGCGCCTTCTTTATCCAAATCTTCCTGTCAGGGGAAGACTAATCCCCGTAACAGCTTCGGCTTTCCATACTTTCGGCAACTCCGCCACTATAAAGCTGTAACTCCCAGGAAGTACTTCTACTTTGGCTTCGCTTTCCCTGGTTCAACTCGCTCCCTGGATATCAACCAGAAATTTTCTGTAACTCGTAAACGGACGCAGAGCACACTTTCGAATTGTAAAGGCCCCCATTATGACCGAATACACAACTTCGCCGGAAGCCTATAAAGAGTACATGTCGGCTCGCGAGCGCACTGCCTACTGGGTCCAAGCGCACTCCTCCGACCCAGATGGGTTTTATTCCCCGTCAATACCGCCCAGTGAGGTTGAAGGGCTCATTCCCTCTTCGCCTCCTTCCGACGCGGGCAGTTCGCACTCACTGCCTCCAAAAATGGTTTTAAGGTATAATGACGGTCGTCCAGACATTCCAATCCCTCACGTCAATACAGCCCTGCCGCCCCGTAGGCGCGGCCCACCATCTCACCCGCCAAATCATCATCGTTCCCACACATCGTCTTCTATACACCATGGCCGTCCTTCGTCTCCCATTACTATCCACCCACCCCACCATTCTAGTCAACACGGAAGGTTTGGGTCACATGCTTCAACTCCTTCCTATTCACGACATCCCGAACCACTCGGAGCTACCGCTGGCTCACCAGAAGAAATTCGCGTCCTTCCGTCGCATGCGCCTTCAAACCCAGTACCGCCGCGTTTCGCTACCGCGCCCTCCCCTAACCACCCGAGGTCTCATCACTCCCGTTCAAAATCCCTCCCCCGGACCGCGACGGACCCGCATCCAATCCCAGGAGAGGCTATTGACCCCATCCCTGCTTCTGCCCAATCTAGGCCAATTGGTTATCCACCTTCGTCATTTCACCGTTCACATGCCACCACTCAAGTGAACTATACTTCCCAAGCGGGACCGGGACCCTGGCATGGAGCTAGTTCTTCTAGTAGTTCCGCGAAGCACTCTCATGGATCGAAGGTTCCACCCGCTATTGTCTACGCTCCGTCCCATCATGGACGTGCGCCGCATTACGCGCCCCCTGCAATTCTATATCATCCTCCGCAGAGGGGACCTAACGGCATGATTTACAGCCACTCTGCACCCGTTCCTATCCAAGGTGGTGCTTACCCGACTCCTTTGGCTACGAATAACCCGGAAGAAAGAGCGAGGAGGGAGAGGACAAGATCGTTAGAACCTGGAGTGGTGCATAAAGTGCAGAGGTCAGATGATGGAGAGGAATCAGATGCCGAGAGTGTCAGGTCAGGAAGTACCTACTACGTACTTCCCACTCCTGGTCAAAAGGTTCACGTTATCGTGCGTTTTTTCTCCTCTCCTTCATCCGACTTTCTTACTGAGTACCCGGCCTGTCAGGCACCAAGTCCAGAGCAGTCGGTCTTCACGGCCACTTCAACGACCAAAAGTCCCGGACCCAGTCCTCGAAAACCCTTTTTTCAGAGGCTTTTCAGTTTTGCAAAGATCGGGTCTTCGAATGGAGGATCAAGCCAGGGACCCCGGAGGAAGCTTCAGAGACGACACTCCACTGGTAATTCTGGACGACCGAATGCTATACCTGCCAACTCGATGCCAGAGTCGGGGGTGCCGAATTGATGGATACTATCGCTGATGGTGAAGTCGTTACTCTGGAACGTCATGCCCGGGGTGGGGTGCAGGTGGAGACGACTAAAATGATACTGCAACGACTGCAATCAAAAAGTGAATCTGGCGGATCGACAGCTCGCGAGATCGACCGTCGCCAATCAACAGGATACATGAATGAAGTTTGATTTTGCCAATGTTTGTTTCTCGCCTAGAATGTTTCAAGTCATCGCTTCATTCTGGTCGCCTCGTGTTCACCTTTTCCGTCAAGGGTGACGCCGGTGACCTTCTTCTGGGTCGAGTTGTCCTTTTCTGTTGATGATCTTTCAAACTGGGTTTCCTATATGCTCATTTTTGCTGATAATTCCTAGACGTTCAGTTATTCTTCAGATATATGCCCTACGTATGGTTACGCTTTTATGCTATTATGCCAACAATCCCCCTTTTAACCTGGTTTTTGAACATTTTGTTTACATCTCATGATCTCACTTTCACCTTCCTGATCCTCATTTTATCTGATCTCGGTGTTTCCATTCCACTCAACCGTATTGTTACATTCAAAGCTCTATCGCGCACTCGATTCTATCTCAATGCAATCATCCAAAATTGGTGTACTCTTATTACATATCGAGATCGGCTTACATTAGAGATTGTTTGTCATCATAGTCTTGTTATAAAACCAATACAGAGAGTTACTTTGACATATAATATATCTCAGGGACGTTTGTTCCGACATCGATTGATGATTAGTGATAGCTCTTCGCTTCCTGCGATGCTCTGACGCGCGTGCATCCCGTTCATGATCGCCCAACTTGAGCAGACTGTATGGGATTGAAAAGGGAGAAGAAACGAATGAGTGGGCCATGCCAGTATTTTACCGCTGATGTAGTTAGAACGCTTTTTGATAGTAACCCCCAACGCAGTGACATATGCATATGCTAACTTGAGCTTGAGCAAGAAGGAATAACACGTCGCTCCCGTACTGTATGGTGGTAACAATCCGGTGTTTGAAGTTGCTTAAATTTGAAGCTGATCATTAATGATCTTTGACCAAGTCCTTGGCGCCTTTTCCGTTTCGCCATTGGCTTGGAAGTTGGTAGTAATTATGTGGTTTGAGGTTTGTTCTCGGAGTCGCGAGTGCGTCCAGGGTGGTATATTCGATCAGGCCTGGAAGAATGTTCCTGCAGGAAGGTTCTGGAGGACCTCATCGCGGTGGTTTCCGAGTCATGATGGGTTCTAATAAGACGGCACACAAATATCCTGTGGGGAAGGTGGGTTGGGAAGTTGGGTGGGAAGGGTTAGATATAGATTGCAGCAACCATTCGTGCGGCGCGACAGAGCCTGTGGGGATGAGACTGCGGTGGGGGAATCTTCCACAATAGTCAGGCGGAGTTGGAAGATATCAATCTTCGTTTGCATCACCTCACTCAAGATCTTGAGACGTGTCTGCCATGGTGAGGACGTTGCCCATACGGTGCTACAACCGGGGGGAGTGTCGTGCAATTTTTTGACAATAGAAAAGGAGTATAATACAGACGGATCCTAAGGAGTAAAGGTAGCGTCCTAGAAAAGGAGAGATAGCGGCGGAGGCTTCCCATGTCATCAAGGGGGTAGGAGAAACGGTGAGTCTAGAGAGATTTTCGATGGGCTTTATTATGGTTTTCGAGTTCATTCGGAAGGGGCGAGAAGTGTTCTGCCCAGCCGAGGAGTAAAGAAACGGTATGGAATACTTAGAGATGTACAAGATGGAATTCAAGCTTGGGTGTCCTTGGTGGCCTGAATGTCGGGAGGCCGGGGCACCAAGTCCGACCGCTACCTGCACCTCCTGCCACCCGGGAGAGTGGATGTGATGTACGCTGATGTACTTGCCATGTGACGGGGATTTCAAATATCTGCCTCCCCACCTGTGGTGGTTCATGGCATGGGCGCTAACCTGTGCCAACACGAGAAATCCTGTGTACTGCTTTGACGCTTGGTTGTTGTTGGCCTTTGATAACAGTTGTGGGGACGTGTGTGTCCAAGTCACTTTGATCGGTGAGCGCTTGAACGTTTTAGACGCGTTCCCGTGACACGGACACTGGCATTATGCTTGTCTTTCTCAGCCACCGACCACGATAATCCACCAAACCCCCTCTCTGAGGCCATGGACATTGCACAACCACTGCCACGACGAAAGGCCGCCATTAAAGCTACGACACAACTCGCGGATATCTCTTCTGACGAGGGAAGCGATACCCGGCACGGGAGCGATGACTATGTGGCACCTCTGCGCGTCGAAGGGATCAAATCTAGGAGGGACGGCAAGGGTGCGAAGGGACGTGGCAAGAAGAAGTTGGTTGCAGATTCCATGGACCCGGGTGCGACTGTAGGCGTGACTGGCACAAAGAAGAGGAAGAGGAGGGTCTCGACTCTTGCGAGTTCGCCACGGAAGCGACAGCGTGGACCTGAGCATGACGGAAGTGTCTGTTGGACTGGAGATGGCGTTGATGATGAATCTGATTTGACACCCCTTTCCTCGGACGACGAGCAGGAAGAAAACGAGCCATCTGGACGACCTATTGCCGATTTCCCTCTACAGTCCCCTCCACTCGCTTCGAGTCCTAATCGCAAGAGCACAAATGGCAGCAGGATCAACGCACACCCGTTGCCTCAAATATCGGATTTGGATGATGACAGCGACGATTTACCGGACGTTGCAATGGTGTTATCACAACAGCAGGACGTGTTTACGCCGAAGAGGCCGAACTCCCGAAAATACAATGGTTCGACACGAAAACGCAACTCAAAGACAAAAACCAAGCGCCTACGCGACAATAGTCCTTGTTCAGTTAAACCCTCACCTACTCTACCACCCACTCTATCACCCACATTTCTACCCCTATCACCCCAAAAGAGTCTTGTGCATGACGATGCAATGACGCAGTCAAACTCATCGGACCATTTTGACTTACCAGATTTCAGCGATGAATCTGACTTGGAACTGGATTCCGTAGGTGCCGGTGAACTATGTCTCGCTAAAGGGAAAGCTACCGAAACTGTCTATTGGCCAGCCAAGGTCCTCCAAGTGAAGAAATCACCTAGTAAAAGGAAAGGAAGAGAGAAGAGAATGTTTCGTGTCATGTTCTTGGATAAGAAAGAAAAAGATATTCCGAGGGATTGGTTTTACACGTCTTCACAAGAAGAGTTCTGTACTTGTTCAGTAAGCGTTTGACTCCTTCAGACTGTTGAGCAAGGTTATTGATAGCCAACTCGATTGCAGATAGGTCAATTTGAGTCTAGCCATGTAGAGGTCATTAACGATATTGACGAAGAATCACGACGAAATAACGATCATAATGCCCGTCACCACCGTTCACCATCACCCTCTCGCTCTCCCTCACCTATCGATATTCCATTACTACCCCAGTCTGGCACACCTTATTGTGACCTTTCTCTACGTCGACAATTTGCCCACGTAATCCCTGTCCTCAAGGCTATCATGACCGAAGAATACACGTGGGGTCTGCGACGGCACGAACTGTATGTAAAAGGAGGCGCCAGCCGGTTGAAGCTTCTAAACGAAGGTGGAATGAGGGGTGCCATGGATCCCAGGAGTGTGGATGAGCTGTTGGTTTTTGTGGAACAGTGGTGTTTAGGTTGCCGGGGCCGGGATTTTGTTGGTGACGACGATGAAGAGGAAGCGACTATGGATCACCAGATTTGGAAAGCCATCCAAGATAACGGCGATACAAAAGAAGTGCAAGTGGCGTCAAAGTCTTCGGATTCAACGTCTGAAACGGCACATCAGGCAACCTCAGCTCAGGGATCAGCCTCCAGTCGAGAGCTCGAGCAACAGGTGCGTGGAGCGATGGTGCCATAAGTTCGGCCGTACTGAGTCAAAAACGGTAGGATGTAGCGCTGGGTGGTCCAATAACGGAGCATCCTCCGCCCTCGGAGGTGTGTCTTACGTTGGTTCTTCCTCCGGGATTCTTCACTGACGAAGTCAACTAGACTGAAAGCCAACTTGACCGGGAATCCGTCGAGAGAAGGTCCATTTCCCCTTCACCACCACCGCCTACCCAGCCTCAACCCGAACTCGACGATTCCCCACCAAAATGTAAACCTCCGCGCCAACGCGGCTCTCCCGCGTACGAGAAACTCTCCCCGCTCGACAAGGTCCAGTACTGCATTGAAGTCCTTTTGCCAGAGGCCATCAACCAGATTTTACTCTGGCGAACGGGAGAGAGGAAGTCGGTTGAGGTCATGTGGGATAACGTGGAGGAAGAAAAGAGGCTACATGAGCGTGGAGAGCAGCTGTTGAGGGAGACGGATTGGGTTATGGATGTTATGAGGTTGAGACGGGCGCTGGAGAGGGGTAGGGATAAGGAAGGGAAAGGAAAGGCAGTCACAGAGGATGTTGCGAAGAGTAAGGGGAAGGATCTGAGAAGGACGAGAAGTGGAAGGGTTGGTGGTGTAGTTGGGAGTTATAAAGAATAGTAGGATTGTGTATGTGTTCAAAGTGTATTCACTGGCCATCGGCGTGCATGACGGAGAGAGCACTGTCCTTTGTGACTACTGCAGGATATATAGGCTTCAGGAATCGTGGGTTCGAATAGTGTTCGAATATGCCTTGCTTCGGACGCTAAATGATTGTGACGCTGGAGTTGAAAATACATTGATCGTACACACGTGTCATTCATCCGCGTCCCGGACAGGGGTGGCCAGAAATATTGCCCCCTTCGCTTGCCCTTCCATCTTCAATTTGCAATCTTGATCTTTCCATCCAATTTCGTCGTTTGTATCCGATATAAGTGCTCATTACCACGTTCTTATCATTCGCCTTAAACTTGACTCAACCAAAGATCACGACGACACGTATGGTCATAACGAATCCTTCACACCCGTGGTTGAACTAATGGCTGTACAGAATCCATTGCTGTCTCGCCGACAGTGGAGTGAGATATACACGAGGGAAAAGCTTTGACACAGTGCCGCGCCCGCTACGAGTTTTAAGGCTGCCCTCACAACCGAAATCATCTCCACGCCCGATCCAATTTCCATACCCAACATAAACTCTGGACCGACGGTCCGAACCCCCCGCCATAGACCCCTCCGCACTTCTACAAGAACTATCATAGATCCCACCATTTCTCGAGCACTGTTCAATACCCAAACAAAATGGCACCGCCAACAGCAAACGACCCATGGCTTGCAGGCCGGCATTTCGGCATCGTCATAGATGCTGGATCTTCTGGGTCGCGGTTGCAGATATATAGCTGGCGCGACCCGAAGAATATAAAGTTAGCGAAAGGCAGTTCTTTGGCGTACACGTTACCAAAGGTTGAGAAGGGCACGAAGGATGGCAAGGGGTGGTCTTTTAAGGTCGAGCCAGGTCTGTGATTTTCAGGCTTGCATTTTGGTTCGGAATGCTCATATATTTTGTTTGATTCTCTAGGTCTATCTACGTTGGCTTCTGATCCAACTGCGGTTGGAGCGTATCTGAAACCTCTTGTTTCTCATGCTATAGACGAGATTCCGCCCTCTCTACACGCTTCCACGCCGATTTTCCTCTTGGCGACTGCTGGGATGCGGTTACTTACACCAGAAGATCAGGCGGCCGTCCTCTCGTATGCTTGCCACTTTTTCCGCTCATATACCAATTTCAAAGTTGACGCTCCGTCGGAAAAGCTGGGTCCTTGTGGGAGTAGCGTGAGGATCATCACGGGAGAGGAGGAAGGACTCTTTGGGTGGATTGCGGTGAACTATCTGATGGATGGGTTCGTTGGTAAGGCGGGGGGTACAGGCAAGGGGAAGGAGAAGGCAGTTAATGGTGAAATCGGGTACCCGAGGACGACTTACGGGTTTCTGGATATGGGAGGCGCGTCGACGCAGATTGCTTTTGAGCCCAGTGTGGAACACGAGAAGGATGTTAAAGGCAAGGGGTTGGTGGATGTGCGGTTGAGGTTGTTGAACGGGGAGGAGATTTGGCATAAGGTGTTCGTGACGACGTGGTTGGGATATGGAACGAATCAGGCGAGGGAGAGATATGTCGGACAGGCAATTCGGGAATTTGAAGAGACAAAGCCTGTGGATTCGAGCTCTACGGAAGCCGACGTTGTTTTGGATCCTTGTTTGCCCAGAGGATTGGAGTTAACGGAACGACCGGTGCATGTTACAACGGCTCATGGTACACATGTGGACTCACATGCGAAGAAGCCACACAAGTTGGTTGGGGCGGGTTCGTTTGAGCAGTGTATGCGTAAAACGGAGCCGTTGCTGAACAAAAACAAACCATGTCCGGATTCGCCATGCTTGATGAATGGGATCCACGTCCCTCCCATTGACTTCTCTGTTTCGCATTTTATTGGAGTCTCGGAGTATTGGTATTCGTCGGAGCATATCTTTGGGTTGGGCGGCGCGTACGATTTCGTGCAATACGAACGTGCAGCTGCAGAGTTTTGCGGTCGTGATTGGGAAGGAATTCTGAAGCAGCATGAGGAGTCACAGAGGAAACACCGGTTAGGGGGTGATGGTGAAGTGGTGAAAGACGGGAAGATCGTAGAATTGGGGGTATGGGGGCCCGAAGTCGAGGTGCCGAGGCTGCAGATGCAGTGCTTTAAGGCGGCTTGGATCGTCAATGTTTTACACGAAGGGCTTGGGATGCCGCGGATTGTGGACCCTGGAGGCAACAGTACCACTGCCGGCGACAAGGTGGTGGAGCAGGCGAAGAAAAAGGGGTTGGGCAAGCCACCAACTTTCCAATCCATGGATGCTGTGGGTGACATTGCCATCAGTTGGACATTGGGGAAAATGGTCTTGGAGGCGAGCAAGGAAGTTCCGCCTCTGAAGAAGGGGATGAAGCCACTGGTGGATCCTGTTGACGATATCGAGGATTACGACGACTCGCCATTGAAGCCCATACGCCCGCCGTTCCTTTCCTTGTCGCTGAACGCGATTGAGGACAAGTTGGCGCCGCATCTCCCCTCATCACTTACAAGGGAGTCATTGGGGTTCTCGCCCGTACTGCTGCTGTTTTGGATGATCGTGTTCTTCGTGCTATTTCTCGTGGCGTATCCCCTCAGGAGACAACTCAGAATAAGTTGCTTGAGATTTGTGCGAGGGAAGCGGATTCCTTACGGAGACCTCTTAGAGGAAGGCAGGATGAATGGAAATGGATTGTCTCCACCATCCTCTCCAACAGGTTCCTGGATACGACGAATTTTCTCTGGTACTGGGTCAGCGAAGAACGGCAACGCCCATTCTCTGTCACCCCTCCGACCATTCACTTCCCCAAGACCCGCACCAACGAGATCGTTCTCTACGCCTACGTTCGCGAACGGCGCTACATCAGACGATCTAGACGGTGCTACTTCAATAGTCAGTTCGACAAGATACACGATTTCTCGCGCTCCTTCGCCTGCAGAAGGAACAATCGTTGACCATGGACGGCAGTTCTTGACGTCGCGGTCACGAAACTCTTCCCAAGTAAATCTGGCCAGTCTGGCACAACGCCCTCCAGGATCTATATCTCGGGCCAACAGCACGCTTTTCTCTCGGAAATGACATGTATTCATGTAGTAATGATATATTTTCTCTGGACGAATCGATCCTTTACGCGGGTCATGTGATCTATAATGCTGTGTAAACACCGAAGGCAGCGATTGCATCCATACTAAATGTGACTCTTAAGCCAAACCTAACGACCATGTCGATTGACCTGGACTGGCTGAAACTCGACGCGTCACTCGCGAACCACCTCGTCGACCTCCTCAATCGTCAACTCGACAACACCGAAAGACCCTCTTTTATTGGACCTGTACAAGTAACAGGTCTGGATTTCGGCTCCAACGCACCGGATGTAGAACTGGTAGATTTGCGGGACATTTACCGTGACTTTTTGGAGGATGACGATGAGGATCATGGGCCAGTCAAGGTCACAGAAGGCGGGGTGAATGGAGCTGGTATGGAGGATGAGGAGGATTTTGAATGGGTATCTAGGCGCGCGGGAGTGAGACGTGACTCGACAATCTCGGGAAGTGGAAGTCAACAGTCTCTACCGCCACATGTACGGCATCACGGATATGGAGGCTCTGGGGACTATTTCTCTGCAGCTGCGATACCCACCAACGATCCATGGAGTTCTGGCCTTAGCAAACCTCCCAGCCTTGCGTATGGGGTGCATTCACCCTATACAGGGGTAGATGTTCCTGTCTATCGTAGTCCTTCTCCTGCAACGCCATTCGTAACGACACCGAGCCCTCCGAGAGGTCATCAACCGCGGAAGACGCCCGGCGGTGATGCAGACAGCTCAATGAATCACCCCTCTTCCACTGCTGCGCCTCACGCTTCTCCACATCCCAACATGTCACCACAAGAGCCCCCATCCAACCCCCACCCCAACTTGCAGCTACATTTACATGTGAATTGGCACTCGAATCTACGCATATCATTACAGACATCATTGCTCATAAACTATCCATCCCCCATGTTCATGTCTCTCCCCATTAGGCTATCAATCACCGGCCTAGTATTTAATGGAGAACTCGCCGTCGCGTATGAAGGAGAGAGGAAACGCGTGCATCTATGCATACTTGATGACCTGGATCCTTATGGACCCGCAGGTGCGAGAAGAATACCGGACCTGGGTACAGGATCGAATTCCTCCCTGAATTCGAATAACTCTTCTGGTGCTGCAGGAGCTGGTGGAATCACGAAAGATGGAAGCAATACGAGCACGCCTCCAGAGCTCGAGGACTCCATCATTATGGGTGCTGCTGGACTGGGGCTTGGAGGCCTCAATTCGTTGGGCGTTGGCAACGCAATGCTGTCATCGTCACACCTCAACGCGAGTCCTATCACTTCGGCGACTCTTGCGGCTAGCAAGGGCCCACTTGGGTATCATCCCGTGACTCACACGCGGCCAACGAAACCGGTACTACCGATTGGTCAACGGTTATTGCCTTCGATATTCATTGAGAGCGAGATCGGACAGGCCGATAAGCATGTACTGAAGAATGTTACGAGGGTCGAGAGGTTCATTCAAGATGTTATTCGGAAGACAGTAGAGGAAGAACTTGTATTTCCCAATTTTCATAGCCTCGTGATGGGTGATGCCTAGTCGATGGGACCTGGGTCCGGTAGGTACTTCGAAGTTCCCACGCACAGGCCTGCTAAAATTTCATCCAAGCCACCAGCCATCTCATATGTATTCTCGGAATGTCTGGAAACTAAGGGATGTGTATGGGCCTTCGGAGTATGTGTGTGGTAGGAGGGGTTCCCAAAGTTCGAGCAGGAACCCTCAAGACGAAATCCTGTACCCAGCGTGGCACTTTAAGAAGAGTACCTTTGGCGCATTGAGAAGGATTCTTACATGAAAGGGTGGAATTTACCACACTGCAACCTCGAGGCAGTGTGAGGTTGACGTTATCCTTCCGTGTTTAATTGCCTTCTGATCATTTAGTTCGCCCACGTGTAGTCAGCCATCACACAGCTTTCCTGAGGTTTTGCGCTCCCTCCACAACTTCGCTCTATGGGACATTTGCCATCAGAGGCCATTCGCGGCGCACGACAGCTGGACACCGATACAAACCTTCCCATTTCTCACCAAATCGACCCACAAGTTCCGGATGGTCGATCGATGAGACATAATGGTTACACGTGGTCACCGACATCAGTAAGTTCGCGGTATTACCATCCAACTGCACAGAGCTCCCGTATGGCCGGGACAACCATCCTTTGAGTCGGATTTCTGAATTTGAACCCAGACTATACCAGGGCACCCGACGATCCCGCCTAGGTTCCCTCCCGTCGGTCATTCTCAGGTCCAAGAGCGACCCTACTACTACAGATTGCCCCCCAGAGATGCTCCAGGTGACCATGCCAATGCCTTATATGAGACCTCTTATTCCCCTTCGCAGTTGAGGATGGCGGATACCACTGTATGTCTTCATGGGTTGCTTCGTTTTCATCTTTTTGTGACTTGCATAGACCCCAACCCAGCCGCTGTCCTACCGCCAATTCCCGGTCGACGGACCGCCAGAGACTTCAGTATGCTGCCAACTATATGTCAAGTCTATGGGCTTAAAATGATGATAGGCTGCCACCAATATGCAAGCGCAAGATGGTGCTCTGGCCACTCGATGGACAGAAGCCCAGGACCATCTACAATCATCAAGGGGCACCTCAAGTGGTGAGCATTCTCACGATTTATCCAACGTGAGTTAGCCAATACCGTACATCGATCAGGTTAATACTTAATACGTCAATTGGCTCAGGGAACTAGGGAGTTAACACATTCAGGGTCTAATGACTTTCTGGACGTCCTCTCCCATGATCACCCTCCCCCGATTCATTCCCGCTATATCATCCCTTTCCCAGATCGGCAACTGGACACAGCAAAGATCTCAGTAAGTCATCAGACATTGCTATCACCCGCTCGTCACAGACATTGTGGACTGTTCATTTGCCCACGGTTTCCTCTCAGGCTCAATACGACTTAAGTCCGCAAGCACCATGCAACCTCTCAACGCCACCGAAAAAGCCTGAGACCAGAACTCGCTTGTTAACCAATGCCAGTGATACTTCTAATGCCGGTCCACCTGTTGACCTACGAGTAAGCCCCTCGAGGATTATGGTACGTTGCTCTATGCTCGGGTAGCTTTGCCGACCTGATGTGTCAACAGAGCACAGGAAAACGCAAATTAGATCCGTCCTATGTGGACGCTGGACCGTCGAAGCGCGCACATACCTCCGGGACGAAACCTGCACTAAATATACAGACAAGTAAGTCTCCCATTGCGCCTCTATTGAATGCCGTTGATTCATTGCTCTACTACCCACCATTGCAGACTACGAGGGTCAGCAAATTGAGCGTTCAAACCATCTGAGAAATCTCAAAGTAATGCCTGCAGAATCACTGCCTACCCACCCAGGTGTGCAAATCTCGCTATCAATCATTTCATAACCTAACAATCCGTATCTATAGGCACGCAACCTGACAGCTCTGAAACAGCAGCCGACTACGCGGGTGTTGTAGGTTACGATCCTCAGCAAAGTGGACCTTCAAACTATTTGAAAGACACCAACATGGCCATTTCGGAATTGTCACCCACTCACTCAGGTGTGTTGTTTCCCGTCTCAGGCCCTTGTAACCTAACCATCCGCATATATAGCTGTGCAATCTAACAACCCACGAAGTCCGGTCAACTCCTGGGATACGATGGTCAAGACACAGACTTCCATGAATGCAAGAACTTCTGACACTGTTGTGCCCAGGGAGTTGGAGGAAACTAGGGGTATGTAACAATCTTTGTTTTTTGGGTGCAGTCAAAAGTAACATGAGGTTCCGTGATAGGCCGAGCGAGCACCGTCGGACCTTCAAAGGGTGCCCATGGATTTACGCTACATCATCTGAACCTGGTCGGCACGGACCGAACAACCCTCTGGCCCTCCCCCCAGGAAACCAAATCACCACCTCCTTATTCCCCAGCGGGCCCTCTCCCGGCTCCATCAACCCGACCAACTCACCCCTTTACAGGACACCCGACTGCTGGATTCTTTCAGGACGCCCACGGCTTCTCAGTGACTAACTCAACATTTACTGAATACCACACCAATGTACACAATCATGTAGGCAACAAAAGCAACAGTGAGTATAACCTCGTTTTGTGTTGTGCCTGCAACTGAGATAACCCACCAGCTATACAAGAGCTCGCTGGACATAGTATTCAAGGGGTAGAATTTGACTCGTCAGCAAGAGATCCGCCTCCCCGGTGCCACCCTGGGACTCGGCAAACAATCATCCAAGATGTGAAAGCATGGTTTCGCAGTCACGAGCCAAGATTATCTTGGTTGCGCGGACCCGCCGGAGTTGGGAAATCTGCTATAATGCAAAGCCTTGCGGAAACAGCATCGGAGTCTTCAACTCTTGGGGCATCCCTTTTTTTCTCTAGGCTTAACGGACGCAATAACTCCATTCACGTTGTACCCACTCTTGCCTATCAATTCGCTATTCGCATCCCAGGTTATAGGCACCATGTGTCAGAACTCATTGATCTCGATCCCACCATTTTTGGAAAATCTATGGGTCAACAATTTCGGGTACTCATTAGTGTTCCTTTCTCGAAGCCACACCTCTGCCAAGGTCTGCAGAAGCTGTTAATACTGATAGATGGACTGGACGAATGCGAAGACGAACGAGCTCAGTGCGAGTTAATATCGCTCATCGCGTCTTTTGTCAAAGCCTCCCCTGCCTCTCCCTTCCTATGGATCATAGCCAGCCGTCCGGAATATCACCTTCAAAATGTCTTTAGGAGTTCTGAGATTGAGGGGACGTTCGTGGCGTGGGACGTACCTATGGATGGGTCGGAAGCCTGTATGGATGTGGAGCGCTATCTTCGCAAGGGCTTTGACACGATTCGAAGAAGGTTCTCTGATATGCTTCCATCGACGTCTCATTGGCCGTCCGAACGACAGGTTGTAGCAGTTTTAAAGGCCGCTAACGGCTTATTCGTTTTTGCTGCCGCGTTGCTTAAACTCATTGGCGATGATTCCTCATACGGAGACCCCGTCGATCAGTTAAATGCGGTTCTCTCCGCACTGGACAAACACAGGTCGAAAGGACGCGCTGAAAATCCGCTTGCCTCGCTGGACACACTCTATACACATATCATCTCGGCCGTGCCCCTCACGTCGATTCCCATTCTGCATCAGATCCTCGGATTCTACATTCTCAAAGGGCATTCTCCATCTACTCCTCTACTTTTAGCGGCAAACCTCCTAGACATGCAGCAGAATGTGACGTACAAGGCATTGCAGCGTCTTCACTCCGTCCTTGACATTCCACGGCCCGGCGACGCGCACAAACAACCACTTCGGTTCCTTCACGCATCCTTCGGCGACTACTTGACGGATCTCACTCGTTCAGGGAGTTATTGTCTTGACATGGGCAAGCAGAGTGTCAAAACAGCCCTATTTTACATTCGCAAATTTGATGTCATGCTGGAAACAGGTCTGTTTATCAGTTGAGTTGTTTGACAATGCCTGACCTTTCAAAACAGGTAAAGGCTCGGCCGCCATTCCACTGTCCTGGATTCACGAAGAAGAGAGTAGTCTGCGTACGCAACTCTTCAGGGAAGTGAAACAGAACTGGTATCAAATTTTGCCCAAGATTTTCACAAAATGGGATCCGCAACATCATGGCATGGAGTTGGAGGAACTACTTGATGCCATTAAAAGGCTCAAATTCAATGCATTTGATGTTAGTGATGCTCTCGGACTTCTTAACATTGTCAATTGGATTGCAGGTGGTGTATGTGATAATCTTTTCATCTAGGCTAGTCACAATGATTTACCATCCACTCTTTACAATTACAGTCGCTGCCTGCAATGTGGAACAGACTTATTGTTGAAGATGTTCCACTCGAGGACTTCAACCTTGATCGAGTTGACAGTATGAGAACGTCTGTTTACTACCGGACCAAACCAGATCGTTGGGGGTATTGGACTACCAATACCGTCACCACTGATGCGGCAGGGCTTCACACCAGCAAGCAACACCAGCGGTACTTGGAGACGCATCTCCTCTCCGAGCAAGAATTTTTCGAGGATTTTCAACTCCTCAGAGAGAACCAACCGCCTCTGAGGGCCTTGATTGTCGGGTCGGATCCCTCTAAACATTGTGCCATCATCATATCTCCTGGAGAGAAACAGGAAATCAAACCTATAGTTAGGTATTACTTACCTTTAAAAGGCGTGGGTCGTGAAGGGCGGGCTGGAAACTAAAAGGCCGGATATTTATAGTAAGCATTTTAGTCTACGTTCTTGGGTTCGCCTCACGGTGCATCTGTGATAAGCACAGAACTTGAGAGACCCCGTGAACCATTTATCACAAAAGGATTTCGGAGAACGCGAATGAGGACATATTTCTTACGTACTCCACCCCTTCCATCCCTCGTATATCAATTCCTAGGCATCTTTAAAATATCCGTTCATACTTGTTGAGTGGTTATACGAAGGCGAACATGGAAAGCTCAAAAAAAGGTCGCAAAGAGGTTTGATATTCGCGTCCAACTGTCGGTCACACATAGAGGATGTCTTCTTCCGGGTGACACATCTTGCGCGGCAGGGTGTTGAACGCTGCGGTAAGTGCAGATACATCCAAAAAACTGTCCTCAAGTATGTAAAATGGTGAAAATCTACACGGGGGATGGTTATCTCCAACTACGGTCACCTTCTATGACTTTACCAAGTTCAGGGCGTCCAATTCCTCCAGGGGAGTCATAACTAGTACAACTTGATGTAATATACTACGCAAAACACCGGAGTAAAGAATGTAGTAGAAGATATTATATACCGGATAGCCATAAAACGTGAACGTTCGTAAAATGTACGAGGCAGAAGGACGGGGCAAGTACATAAAAGAGTACAGAGAGTGGGACAAGAGCCGACAGAAGAAAAATCCGCGAAATCAGCCCCAAAAAGTACGTTACATGACATTGACACAACCAACATGAAATTACTGTCTCCGCCGTGCACCGTGCAATGGTCGTATACGCGGTCTCGTCGGCGTATCCTGATACGACGGCACAGCCGGCAACGACCTCGAACTACTTGACCCACTCGGCTGCGTATCGAACACGTTCGAGCTTTCCCTGCCCCTCTCTCGTTCCCGGTCTCTTCGTCTAAGAGATGTCGATACAGATGATGATCGTGTCGATGACGATCTCACATGCCTTGTACTCGCACTTGCGCTCGCATTACCATTCTCATTCCCACCGGTGGCCGCATCATCAAGCCATCGCCCAGATCCTCCACTAGCATCCGTTCCGGCCCTGACGGCCTCCAAGACACAATCTTCATCAGAGTCCAATGCCGCTTGATGTTGTTCTGCATCATTCGCGCCAAAATTGAAGAGTCTCCCTTGAGCCATTCTCTGCTTCCCATGTCTAGTTGGGTATGATTCAAGGGCATCGACACCCGTGATCCGTCCAGCAACCTCCAACTCTGAGTACTCCGAATCCGAGGGCATAAGATCCTGATCCATCGCATCCACGTCCGCCTGTTCCTGTTCCTCATCTTCCTCCATCCCACTCACTACACTCCCACCCCTAGCCACGCGCTTCCCTGCTCTCCGCTCGTACAAGGTGCTCCGCTTCTCCCTTACAACCTGCAAATCCACATCCCCGTCCCCATCTACCTCAATATCCCCATCCACGCCCTCCTCTTCATCTTCACAATCACTAAACGTCTCGTCGTCATACACCCCATTCGGTGGTTCCCCAATCCAATCCTCATCCACCTCCGTTCCAAAATCCCATACATCCAATACAGTTGTATCATTCCTGTTGCTTGCAGCAACGCACCACCGGCCCTCAAATACGACCTGCCACACGCCTGTGATCCCTGTCAACAAATCCCTCACAACAGTTCCGTCTCGGATATTCCACATCTTGAGATTCCCGTCGGACCCAGAAAGGACTTTGAATTCGTCATGCTGGAAACAGGTTATTGCACCCGTGTGCGCCGCTAATGTGTGTCGGAGCTCGCCCGTGTCAGGATCCCAGATTCGGAGGGTCGAGTCTGCGGCAGCGGAGACGAGGTAGGAGGGTGAGAGGCCGAGAAGACCGACAAGGGAGGTGTGCCCCGTGAGTGTGTGCTGGCATTGACCATTAACGAGGTTCCAAACGCGCACGGTTCCATCCATTGAACCTGAGCATGCTTGTTTGCGGTTCACGTCCAGTACAACGCTATATACTGTAAAGAGGGCTTAATCGGGGGCAACGCTTGAATAAGAGAGAATAAACCAACCTTTTTGAGTGTGGCCAACTAGAACCCATTTTTGTTCACCAGTGATGATATCCCAAATCCGTACAGTACAATCATAACTTCCAGATACCAACGTCCTTCCTCTAGCAGCCAAAGCTCGTACAGCATGATCATGACCAGGAAGATGTAAACAATGGTACGGGTTATCCTCAGCATCCTAGCAATCACATGAGAAACCATCCCGAAAAACACGCGAAAAGAACTCACAGGATCCCCTTCCTCCGTCCCAAAGCATTTGTATTCGGGTTCGCCAGGCTTAGGCAACTTCCACACTCTCAACGAATGATCCCTACTCCCCGTCACAATCAACGGCCTCTTCGGCCATTTCTCTTTCACAACCTCACCCGACTCCTTCACCACTTCTACGATTTCCGGCTTCACAATCGCCAAACACCTAACAGTACTTGTATGTCCACCAAACACGTGTGTGCACTTGCCTGTTGCCAGATCCCAAATTCTCACTGTCCGGTCTGTAGATCCAGAAACAAGTGTATCTTTACTAGCAGCAAGTGCCCATACACCACCTTCGTGTCCCTCGAGTGAACGGATGAGCTCACCCGTCACGGGTGAATAGATATGTATTGAGTGATCATCCGACGCAGAGATGATTCGGCCATGTGAGAAGAGGAGGCAGGTGACGACAGAAGAACCATGCGCCGAGAAGCTGATATGCTTTGGGTTGACGTTTTCAACCCAACGTGTTCGGGTCAGGTGTCGAGATTTGAAGAGGATCTTATAGGGGTGAGGGAGAGGTAGGGATTTGGGTATGTTGGTGTTCGAGCCGGTGGGAGGAGTGGCGATGTTTTGTTGAAGTTGTCTGCGACGTGCATAGATCGAGTTAGCAAATGCATCTTCGGAGTTGCCGCCGAACCAGATTTTCGTGCTCTTAAGAAGGTCACGCCAGAGGACTGCATCGGAATCAATGATGGCTCTCCAAGCTTTGGAGACTCGTGATGCACGAGCGAGGGTGGGGAATGGAAGGTAACTGAGGATGTGAGAGACGAGTTCTGGGGGGAGGAGCGTGAGGAAATCGCGAGCCAATGTTGGTGTGAGGACGGAGTGGAGGGTTCGGAGTACAGGGAGGGGCGAATGGCGTAAAAGCGTAAGAAGGAAGTGCGATTGCAACTGGGGCGGAAGACTCGAGAAGTGACTCAGTAGGGAGGGAAGAGCCAGAAGTGTCGTGAGCGATAGATCAGGCTGCAGAGGTGCTTGGTTGGAAGGGGGCGAAGTCGTTCCACTTGGGGGAGCTGATGGCCAGATGGCTTCAGGGGGCGGAGATCCATGAGGAGAGGGTAAAGGTGAAGGAGGTGCCGCGGCGTTCATGGCTGTGGTAGAGAGCTGCGGAAGTGGTGCATTGCGTGCCTTCTTTCTGGGCGGTGCAGCAGAACCGACACTAGAAGTAGATTCGACACCTTCCATCATATTATCGTCGTTCAGAGAGCGTTTCTTGCCAAAGCGTTCGACGGCTTCCACGAGGCCCACAACGCTACTGTTATCTCCAGTCTCGTCGCGCTTAAGCATTCTCCATCCAGAGCCACCGACGACTTCCTGTTCTTCCTGCATCTCTGCACCACCAGCTTCACCATCATGGAAGGTAGCGCGTTGGCCACCTGGAAATACGAGGGGGAAATTACGGAGACTAGAGGGTAGTGTAGCATGAAGCAGGGGATAGTTCTTTGGGTCCTTTGGAGACGAGGGCGGAGGTAGCGGAGGTAATGGGACTGGCGCGTAAGTGGTTGTGGTCGTGGTCGTGGTGACCACCCTGTCGCGTTGTTCATGAGAAAGGTCAGGCAGTGAGCGATGAAGTACTCACGTAGTGGTATTAACGGATGGCTGGAGAACCAGCATTGGTCGTTGAGATGAGCTCATCGTGGAGGACGATGAAGGGGAATGTTGGGGATGGCGTCGACTGGCCGGCGAGGCAGCTTGTCACACTCGTCTCTTGGCGCTCCCTCAATCGGAGTTTAATTTTCACACTCCACAAATGGCTATTTCTTTGGTTCAAAGCTTCAGCCGTGCCCTGCTTTGTCCCTCAATGGCATCTTCAGATGTGATGCTGCGGGGGACTGCTTATTGTATCTTGGCCAGGGTATGGTCCCACAAGGGGTGTTAATGGATTCAGAGGGGAATGGGAAGCATCAGCCTGAGTCATAATATTCGTGATTGGCTCCCAGGCCGAGGTCAGATGCAGATTCTGGAGTACTACCGCGGCATTAGCATTTGCTGATACATGTATAGACTTGTTTCCGTTAAAACCCCCCCCTTCAAAGTATTGTTATGTGCCCTTTTCGGGATGACCTAGAATTCTGCCCTGTGTCGGACGTTTGGTGGTTTGCCGCAGACCAGGTAGTGCAATAGCTAGCTTCCGGGGGACTCCTCGACGTCGACGGACGTATGAAGGGATTGGGAATAATATTATCATACCCGGCGATGTCATGCGCGCAGTTGAAGCTGTGTACAATGAACGTTGAACACCTTGCTCTGGGCCATAATCGCGTGTCGGGACAACGTTGGCAGGGGCAGTCGAAAACTGATACGTGAAAGGCACTCGAGAGATGCATTCCAACTTTATCCTTAACCCGGTCGCCGTTGACCACGAGCAGAGGGTGCGTCATTCCAACTCCGCCAGCACGTGGGGGTCATTCGTGCTTGGCAGTGATTTGCAGCGGAGAGGATGGAATACGAGTCTTATCATTTGAGAGTTACTAGAATCGATAATCAGCCGTTAACGTTAGCAGCCAAAAATAGACGGGCATGTGTATTAGTGCAGGAGATCCGAAATACACTATAGGTTGGATTAGCAGATAAGATGCAAAGGCACAGTGAGGGGTTACAGAGGACGGTAACACCTGGAAATGGACATCCATCGTAACAGCGACAAGGGGAAGGGGCAAGAACTGCGGAGGGAACTCCATTAAGATAAATTGGCTTTATTTCTTGATTTTTGTACTTGGGGGGTGAACTTTGAACAGGAATTCCGTATTTATTGGGGGGCGGAAGCCTGAATGGACTTCCCCAGGGGCAAGTGGACGTCACACGAGGGAATATACGGCGATCGCCCGTCTACGGTTGTCGGGTACAGTTGGAAAACATTTTCTCCAAAAATATGATTAAAAAAATGTGCACCGCGACAAATGTGGAGAAGGATGCCAAGAAGGACAGAACGGATGGAATGGCAACGGAACCTGAGTCAGCTGCCAGCTGGCGTTTGCTCTGGCTGTATAGCTAGAGCGAGTGATTTAGAATAAGAGGAAGAGGAATATTGGGTTGTGGTGAGTGGGTAGAATGTGTCCATCAGCTGTTGCTTATTCATCCAGCCCTGTCCTCATTCCGTCCCCATCACTTTCCCCGCCTCTCTCCGCCCTTGCTTATCCTGACCCTCCATCTCCTCTCCCCCAGGACACCGGCCTCATCGTTCACGAGGTCCACTTCGACGTTATGCAGCGCCCTCCGTCGCCCTCTATACCTATTGACCCGTCCCTCGCGCTCTACCCCCCGTACTACTCCAACTACCAACACCCCCCACCCCACCTCCCCCAACATCTCGTCTCACAGAGTTACTCGTCGCCGTCGTCGCAGGGATCCGACACACTTGGAACTCCACCAACAGAACACAACTATCCATCCCCAAGCAACACAAATGGAAAACGCCCTGCATCCTCCTCTGTCAACGACGCCAGCAACAAATCCCGCAAGGACAATGAATCAGAATCTAACAGTCTCATAGCGGAGAAGGAAGAACCCAAGGCAAAAGCCTACTCGCGGATCGAGGTCTGTGTCTTCCGACTCTCGTCACCTTCGGAACTGATTCTTACCCTTCGCATCAACAGAGCCTGTACCGTCTGCAGACGGCTAAAGATGAAATGCGTGGGCGCTGAGCAGGGTCCACCCTGCAAACGCTGTATCTCAGGCAACCACGAATGCATATTCGAAGAGTCCAACAGAGGGAAACGTTCTTCCAAGTAAGCGTAGCCTTTGCTCCACACCGCATCATTTTGACATGTTTTTCATCTAGAAAACACGAGCTCCTGACGCGATCGTTGCGCAAGATGGAAAAAACGCTTGACACGGTATTGAGATCGATAGGCAATCCCAGCATTGCATCAGGAATGATCTCGCGTTCGCCCTCCCCGTCTGCCCAAAATACCTCTACCCAGGCGCTGCTCGCAAGATCACCCTCACCACTCCCTGCGCAGACGTCGTACTCTCGTCAGCCCCCAGGCTCGCCGAAATTACACTCGTTGCCTGACAACTCCCTCAATCCGTTGGGTTTACTCGCTGAAGCCAGTTTGGCAAACCGGCGGGCCCAAGTGTCAAATGGCTCGAACACTATCGTACCCAAGATCGCTTCTGCCACTGATGGCCAGACGCTGGGTGTTGCGAGTGATAACTACTTCAAGCCTGGGCCCATGACCATTTTGCCACTCCGGAGACTTTATATTGAGCGCCAGGTGCAGCCCGAGATGCTTAGCTTCGTCAGCACCGATGAAGTCGTGGCCTTGTTCAACCTGTACGTCCCTTGCAGTTTCGATGTCTTTCACAGATTGACCTCAGTATCCAGTTATTTCGATCACGTTAATGTTCGTAATCCTCACAGACCATTATTCGTCTTATCTTATTGGTCTGTAGATGCATTGCAGTCTTCTCGATAGAAATTTCCACACGCCATCCCTCGTCTGCTCACGCTCCCCGTTCCTCTTGACAACCAGTATGTATTCTTATTTTCCCACCGCATCCATCTATCTCATGCTGTCATAACCAGTCTGCTCTATCGCCAGCAAATTCTACACTGCCAACCCAGACCTTCATCCGCGTCTCACGGAACTCGCCAAAAAGCTCGCATTCAGCGTCCCAGCAAAGGGATACAAGTCTGTTGAGATTGTACAGGCATACTTGCTGCTCAGCTTATGGGGGTGCGGCGCAGTTGAGCGATATGAACAGGATAAGACGTGGTTGTTACTCGGCATGGCTATCAGGTGAGTCGAATCTTATTCATCCCCTTTTTCCACTCCGTGGAAACAGAAAACTTATGTCCACGGTTTCACACACAGGATGGCCACTGATCTTAATCTCCACCGCAAAACCGCTGTCACAAGTCCAGATACCGCCGAAGGCAAAGCGCGCGACGTCGAAGTACACAATCGTGAACGAACCTGGATTCTATGTTTTTGTCTTGACCGAAGCTTCAGCGCGCAGATGGGAAAACCACACTCGATTAAGGAAGAGTGAGTTATTTTTGAATTCCACGATGCCTGTTATTTTAAATCATGGCGCTTACCATACGCGTTTCTGTGTTTGTGTGTTTTAGCTACATCATTCGCCATGCGACGCGTTGGTGTCGGTCACCTGTTGCGGTCCCTTCGGATGCTTCGTTGTGTGCTTATGCGGTACGTGTTTCTGCCCCCCCCCTTCCGCCTCTTGATTCTGCTTCCGCGGTGCCTTTGGTTCCTTCCACGATGAATCTGAGGGGAAGGAGACTTCATGATCGGATAGAATAATTAACTTCCCGATTTGTGTCCTTAGGAGCTCCAACGAATTTTGTCGCGGACCCTTGACTTTTTCTATTGTGGAACGGATTCCGCGTCGGGCCTCCAGACACACTGTGATTACATGCTCGTCATCAAGTCCTTCGAGTCGCAGTTGTTCGCATGGAGGGAAACGTGGTATGTGCCTGGTACCTGGGAAGGTCCGTATTTATCTTCCTTTACTCGTGATATCACGACTAATGATGCGCCTGTGCCCATGGGTGTAGGTCAACCATCCAACATCGCTGAATACAAAAGGCTCATCTCGACGTTCTACTTTAACTATGCCATGCTCGTCCTCAATTCGTTCGGTTTACAAAACGCGCTTGAACGTGCACCAATGGATATGGGGTATTTCTTTGCGAGGGTCCATTCATCTGCCATGGCATGTGCGTTGATTGTCAGGGACCAGTTGAGCGCTCGCGGATACATGAGGTATTCGCCCGACTCGCATTTCGTACAGACGTCTTATGCGGTGTTGAGTTTGCTCAAGGTAAATCATCATGTTTTCTTTCGTGAGAATAGAAAAAAGAGCTGATCAATCGTGTTTCGCCGCCATCATCGTCGTCCTCGTCTTTACCATCACTGACGTCGTCAATATAGCTTGTTCGACCAGAATTCCAGGCATTCCTCGAGAACGAACAAAAGACCTTGTCGTTGGTGAAGGACGTGGCGGATGCTTTAGAGAATGTTGCAGCGAATGCGACCCATACGCCTGCTCTGTATGCTACCTTCCTGAGAGCGCTCATCTCGGCGAAGCTCGAACCCCAGCAACAGAACGCTGCGACGAATGGTGACGTTAAGCCAGACGTCACCATGAGCGGCACGAACCCCACAACAACGGATAATGCCCAACAACCAGATCTCTCCAACTCGACTGTGGCTGGTCACACGTTGACGACCGACAATGCTCCCAACACCGCCAATGCCGCATCTGCCCCGACGACTAATCCAACCACCACGAATCCTAATACTAATAACACCAGCAACTCTACACCCGGAGCATCGTCGTCTACGTACTATTACGACCCCAACTTCATGAACGAATTCCATTTCGAAAGTGAGATGGGTCCGGTAGCGGATATTTCGACGTTCCCGCCGACGATGGCCCCACCAAATCCTGCCGATGATGGAGCGATGATGGGTGGGCTGACGATGGAGAATATCTTGAGCAGCGGATTTTGGGATAGTATGTTGGTCCCTGGTACGTTGTTCATAGTTCATACACTTTTCTATGTGGGAGGTCTAACAAAAAATTTGTTGTGAATTCAGGTTATAATAGTATGGACGGTCTGAGTGGTGGATTCGTGTTTGGTGCTGGTGGAAGTGGGCTGATCACACCACGGTTTGGTGTATCCCCGATGCAGTCTGGCACGAATACTCCCGCGAGAGGACAGGCTGCGCATCAGCTCACACAAAGCACTATCAATGCCGCGTTTGATAATCATGGACAGTTGAAGGATGGCATTAAAATTGACTCATAATTTTTGGTTCTTGGTTCCCTCCCGTGCGTGCAGATTCTGATATACTGACTCTAGTGTTGAATGTGTTGTTTCTTGCCACCGCTGTTGTTCCTTTAATTGTGTTTCGTGTATTTGTAATGTTTGATACTAGTAGTGTTGCACTTTTGTTTTACGGTATCTCGGAAATCGGTACCCTTTGTCTACAAAACGAACATCTTGGGCAAATAGGAATATACACCTTTTATACCCATTGTCATAAGGCGTCGCAGTCAAACAAAGCAATTGACCCACATATCTAATCTCGAGGTCCCCGGCCACTAGAGTTGATGTCGTGACGTGACGTAGTGAGCCTACCACAAATAATTTCTCCCCGCCACGCAAAGCAACATTCCACGTTCCAGTTCTTCACAGCACTCCCAACAACGGGGAGACACGGGGAGACTTGACCACTCTTTGTCACTTCTGGAACCCAGGTAACTGATCGACGACCTTGGAGTAATAGACCTCGCATTGTTTGCACGCGATTTCATGACCTGCGCAGGCACGAGACATGAGCATCTTAGGAGATCGCGGACTCGCGTTTGTGGAATCAAGCTGGTGCAATGTCCTCCCAAGTGATGTTCCGATCTGGACTATCCTCCACTAATATGATATACCGGCCAAGAAACAAGATATTTGGCATGGATATGACTCTCATGTTTTCCCTTCCCATCTGTTTAAATGCCTCCACCCCAGTATGTTTTGCAGCGCCTTCTCTTTCTTACCTTTACTAATTCAGACCTTGCTGGAGTACATTTCACACTTGGCAACTTGCCCTATCTAATAACTTTCGATTTTCCAACGTCATCGTTGCCGTCCCTATTCTGATCTAATACTCAGCTACAAATTGGGTGGTTGTATATGTGAGTAGAATCGCTCGCGTCTATAAATCCTGACGTGAAGTACCTGCCTCTTTGATGGTGAGCAAAGCGTAAGTCAAGCCAAGGCCGCGAAGTCCTTTCATGCACTATGCCGCACAGTATCTAACGCCTCCCTCGCACAATTGCAAAAGATCCTCTACATTTCTATGGAGTCCAGATGACTCTGATAATTCAGAAGTAGCGGTGACGTTCGCTTTCTCTTTTCCATCCTCCTATTCCATATCCGATTATCAGGAACCTGTTGGGTCCTAGCGGGCCCTACGAAAGTATTCGCTTGACTCGCACTTCACACAGATGTCATGTGCTGCGTTGAGTTTGCTCAAGGTAAGCTCGAACTCTGGTTATGTTTGCCATGAGAATAGCGGAGAAGCTGAAGAACTGCGCACTTTCTTCACCAGATCTGCAGTGACTCTCACCCCTGCATTCGACAGCATCAGTTTTACTGTCGTTGTCACTATCGTAGCTTTTTCGGACGCAGGTTCGGATATTGCCTGAGAACGAGTGCAAGACGTCGTGGTAGGAGTCTGGCAACCAATTAGCAAGGATAGCGGCGGGTGCGACACATACACCAACTCCCTGTTCTGCCTTCCTGTGCTTCATGACAATTGAAGAACGGTATTAAGATTGACTCATAATGGCTCTTGCTGATGATACGGTCGTTTCTCGAGTTTTGCTTCACGTACACGACGGCTCAGTGTTGTTGGCATTTCGGCTGCTTCCTTTCTTCAAAATGAATACTTTGGGTGAAAGGGAATTTCATGTATTGTACATACTGACACATTGACATCGAGTGCATGGTAAACAATAAGTCATACTATCTACTCAGACCCCTCGCTACACGTTTCATATTCCGATTCACTTGAGTTCTTCTGTAGCTCCTTATCTTTCACATTCAATTTCTCTTCCCAGTGACGGTACTTCGATATTTGTTCAGCGATTGGCGGAAATCGACTATTCAGGCCAATAACATCGAAACGGTCCCTACTTCGGAAAGTTTCCTCACTTTGGAAGATGCACATGAGACATGATCTTGAGCCATGTCCCAATATAACAAGTCCCATGGTATTAGGCCCCAGCCCTCCCTTCAAATCATTTGCTGTATCAACCCCAGGACTATGACAACGTACGAGAGGCTCGACACATGTAATATCAATTGGATTGATGGATTTGCCACCAGTCAGGGTTGAGAGGTGATGAAGGAGTTTGGTATCAACAGCCACATCAACCGCCTCTGTGCGAATAAAGTGCAAACCAATTTTTTGGTTCCAGTTCTAAAAACATGTTATTTGAGATTGTCCATGAGTGGATGAAGAATGACATGCCTGGCGAATTGCTATACTTAGAAATTCCCAAAGCTGATGTGATTTATCAACCAAACTAAAGTTCAAGCTGCGAATTGCATCAAAAAGATTGGTAGTTCCTTCCCAAGGTCCATCAAGGAGAAATACACAGGCAAACCCCAAAATTGCTGCTGCATCACTGAAGTGTCCAATATCTTCATCACTCTCTGAGTACCGTTCCTTCAGTGTTGACTGTGAATGACTGTGCTCATCAGATCCCACATCTGGCATTAAGCAGTCATGGAGCCACATAAGGATCCAATTTAAAAGATTAAGAAAACAACTCACAAAGAGGGTGGGTATATATCAGTGTGTGGTTGTACAGGTGGATGACACCAGTTAGAAAGGTGGCATTGTGTGTCTTGGCAATACAGAATTGCCTTGAGCGATGTTGACTCCTTAGGTAATCAGGGAAGGATTTGTGGTAGAAGTATGGTCCTTCGTATCGCGCATTCTCGGGCGGTGGGACTTTGACAACTGAGTGCAACTTCTGTAGTGCACTGTAGAATACTCCCGGTTCAATTCTCAGGAGCAGCCAGACTCGTCTCGCAGTAAGTTTAACTTTTAGGAACATATTGAACCTGTGGTTGTTAGTACAAAGTCCAAGGATCTGTATTGCAGTAGGAAGGATGTGGTTGGGCACTTGAGCGAGGATCCGCGAGTAGAAAATGTCGAGTGCCTCCAAGGGGTTGTTCATGCCAATATCATCCAATCCCTTGAGCATGTTCAACACCGACTTGAGTTGGCCTTCTGGATCCCCAATGCTTTGGTCACTGACAACCCTGGTAATCGCTGAGGCAAGAACGAACAGCCCAGATGCTGCTTTCGAAATGATGTCGAAAATCTCTTCGGGAGGCCAGGATTCGCCCTGAGGAACAGTGATAACGTGTTGATAAGAGGCATAGATTTTCTTGAAGGTATCCCGCAGATATCGGTCGACATCCTCCCGTGCTTCATCATCAATGGGCAGTTCCTCCCGGGTGCAATGAATGCTGTAGTCGGGCCGAGAGAAGGTGTATTTGATGTGTGGCTCTGGGCGACTGCAGATCAACCAAAGGAATGGTAGGTCGTTCCTCTGAGCAGCATTGTTAATCAATTCGACCAGCTCGCACTGAGCCTGTTCGTCGCTGCATTCGTCGAGGCCATCTAGGACGACGACATATGGGTGCTCCGTCTGTCTCTGTGAACCAGAAGAAGCCAGGAAGGAGAATGGCTCAACGATCAGCTTTTGGAACTGCACATTGAGTACGGCATCCAAGGCTGAAGGGTCAGTGGCGAGTTGGTGGGTGAGGACGCGTTTATAGGGCTCGTTGTGGATTGCTATCTGGTAGGCAGGGGAAGGGATGACACGAAGAGGGTTGGAGCGCTTGTCATCTAGGGATGAAAAGAAAAAGGCCGCTCCAAGGCGTTTCTCTTTATTGGCGAGTTCCGCGAACGTTTGAGCGACAGCAGATTTGCCGACTCCAGCGGCACCATGAAGCCAGACCATTTTCCATTGGCGGTGAAGACCAGAGAACCAGTCTCCGAGTTTCTTGTGGATAGTCCGCCGGCTTCCGGGATGGCATCGTGGTAGCGGATAACGGGCGCCAGCGTCTAAACCGGCATCTGGGGCTCCTGCGGCCCTGAGAAGATACAGAACTGGACACCGACATCGCAAATATGAGTGCATTCTGGAAGGCTGATGAGCTCATGAGACGTACCTGGCTGGCCAGTCACATAATCATTCATTGTCAGGTTCGCGATCGTAAAGTTGTTTGCACCAGCGAAGGGGCCAGAGGCGGAGCTGTGGTGTTGGAAATTGTCGATAACTTGTAGGTTATCCGGAATCATAAGCTGAGCGCCAGTAAATAGTTCACCGGCCAAAAGTCCTAGGAGCCATCCGTGAGTTGCAGCTAAGCACTTGGTATCTAAATGAAGCACGTACTGTGCCGCACATCGCTGGCGCCCTCGGGTTCTGGCTGCGAGTTCATTTTGTCTCGAGATGCGATCCTGCGATCCGGGTTGGTAGCCTCTTGTAGGAAAAGTTTCTTCTTCAGATACTTAAACTTGGGGAGCATGGTGGTGAGTAGTGAGATTGGTTGATCACAGAGGCGCGCAGTGGTCGAGCATTCCCATGCATCCTCACGTGTGTGGCTATAATTACGTGCATGCTAATTGGTTCGCCGGGCGTTCATTCTCATTGCATGTTAATAGGACAGTATGCATTACCATCGCTCTTCAGTCACCCATTGCTTTAATCGCACTCGCACTGCTCCATTGAATTAGAATTCATACTCAGTTGGAGCCTTCCAAGTACAACTCACCGCAATACTGCTGCTTTCCCGCATATCAAGTCTTCCTTTCAACGTCGACTGATCTCGGAGTCACAGTTCTTCTGTCACCTCCAGCGTCTATGTCCATTTACGTCGACTGGTGGTGGTGCTGCCTGTTTGTAGAGATGTGGAAGTTGTAGGCCCACAATGTTCCCGTAAATTCCGGAGCATGATGAGTGACATGATCCCGCATATCTTCTGAGGGGAGGTCTGTCTTGACTTGGGTACGAGAACTAAGGTAGAGATAGAGTATCATATTCAACTGTTCCATAGACCATTGCATCGTAAACATTCACCATTCACGCGTGCACCAATCCCATATACGACCTGTGGCTGGTTCCAAGACTACACCACATCCCGCTCTTCCTCCAATAGTCGTCATCATTCCGGCGATGTACAGTCTCCTGGTCCCCGGCACCACAATCGCCCGCTCACACAAAAAAGCAATGTCCTCGAAAAAGACATCGACTTTGATCCGCCAATCCAATTGCATGTGGGGCATGGGATACATCGAGCGATGACGTTGAGGTAGAAATCGTGAGGCAGGGGTGGGATCTGGAAGATGGGTGCGGTGTTCGAGTAGTGGCAGACTGCAGTGAATAAGTCGAAGTTAGGTGTGTTGTGATGTCCCAGCGGAGTCGGCAAAGAGTATATGAGGAACGGTGAAAAGGATGAGATAGAGTCTCATATGTAGCCCCAGAAGAATCATTTGATGAATGTACTGGGGGCGGAAGTTTAGCATGGGTGACTCTGGTTACGAAATGAGTCCTCTGAGAATTTGTATTCATGCTACTGGAGGAATGCGGTTGACATGGGGCCCTCGTCAGAAAGATACGAAACGGGGTCTCTTAGCGCACTAAGCCCTGGGTTGGATAGCAGATGCAAGTCAATGCAAAGACCAGGAAGCCGACGGCGACGTACACAGACGAACAGTCGAGCATGTCAAGCGAACGCCGCAGCAGTCACGAATCAAGATTTGTTGCACCACAATTGATCCGGCTTCCCGAGAAAGCCGTCACCCTTTTGGTCATCATAAATCTAATAGCACGCAGCCCTTGCCGCCCTCTCCGACTCTCACACATCCTTTCGCATTCTTTTTCCCCCTTCCTCTTCTCCCTTTCGGTCCATTATACCTATTGACTTGCCCCTCGCACTCTATCCCCCAGTACTACTCCAACTACCAACACCCCCTGCCTCCCCGCCTCCTCCAACATCTCGTCTCACAAAATTGCTCGTCGCCGTAATTACGGGGATCCGACACACTTGGGACCCCATCAGCAGAACACAACTATCCATCCCCAAGCAACACAAATGGAAAACGCCCTGCATCCTCCTCTGTCAACGACGCCAGCAACAAATCCCGCAAGGACAATGAATCAGAATCTAACAGTCTCATAGCGGAGAAGGAAGAACCCAAGGCAAAAGCCTACTCGCGGATCGAGGTCTGTGTCTTCCGACTCTCGTCACCTTCGGAACTGATTCTTACCCTTCGCATCAACAGAGCCTGTACCGTCTGCAGACGGCTAAAGATGAAATGCGTGGGCGCTGAGCAGGGTCCACCCTGCAAACGCTGTATCTCAGGCAACCACGAATGCACACTCGAAGAGTCCAACAGAGGAAAACGTTCTTCCAAGTGAGCGTAGCTTTTGCTCCGCGCCGCATGATTTTGATATGTTTTTCGTCGAGAAAATACGAGCTCCTGACGCGATCGTTGCGCTAGATGAAAAAACACTTGACACGGTATTGAGATCGTTAGGCAATCCGAGCATTGCATCAGGAATGATTTCGCGTTCGCCCTCCCCGTCTGCCCAAGATACCTCTACCCAGGCGCTGCTTGCAAGATCACCACTCACCACCCGCGCAGATGTCGTACTCTCGTCAGCCCCCAGGCTCGCCGAAACTTATATTCACTACCTGACAACTCCCTCAATCCTTTGGGTTTACTCACTGAAGCCAGTTTGGCAAACCGGCGGGCCTAAGTGACAAGCAGTTCCAACACTATCGTACTCAAGGTTGCTGCTGCCAATGATGGCCAGACGCTGGGTGTTGCGAGTGATAACTACTTCAAGTCTGGCCCCATGGCCATTTTGTCACTCCGGAGACCATGTTGAGCGCCAGGTGCAGCCCAAGATGCTTAGCTTCGTCAGCACCAATGAAGTCGTGGCCTTGTTCAACATGTACGTTCCTCGCAGCTTCGATGTCTTTCACAGATTAGCCTTAGTATTCAGTTATTTCGATCATATTAATGTTCGCATCCCTCACAGACCATTATTCGTCTTACCTTACTGGTCGTGTAGATGCACTGCAGTCTTCTCGATAGAAATTTCCACACGCCATCTCTCGTCTGCTCACGCTCTTCGTTCCTCTTGACAACCAGTGCGTATTCTTATTTTCCCACCGCATCCATGTATCTCATGCTGTCATAACCAGTCTGCTCTATCGCCAGCAAATTCTACACTGCCAACCCAGACCTTCATCCGCGTCTTACCGACCTCGCCAAAAAGCTCGCATTCAGCGTCCCAACAAAGGGATACAAGTCTATTGAGTCTATTGAGATTATACAGGCATACTTGCTCCTCAGCTTATGAGGATGTGGCGCAGTTGAGCGATATGAACAGGATAAGACGTGGTTGTTGCTCGGCATGGCTATCAGGGGTGTCGAGTCTTATTCGTCCTTCTTTTACATTACGCGGAAACAGAAAACTTATGCCCGCGGCTTCACACCCAGGATGGCCACTGACCTGAATCTCTACTGCAAAACCGCTGTTACAAGTCCAGACACCGCCGAAGGGAAAGCACGCGACATAGAAGTGCACAGTCGCGAACGGACCCGGATTCTATGTTTTTGTCTTGACCGAAGCTTCAGTGCGCAGATGGGAGAACCACACTCGATTGAGGAAGAGTGAGTTATTTTTGAATTCCACGATGCCTGTTATTTTAAATCATGGTGTTTACCATACGCGTTCCTGTGTTTGTGCGTTTTCACTACATCATTCGCCATGCGACGCGTTAGTGTCGGTCACCTGTTGCGGTCCCTTCGGATGCTTCGTTGTGTGTTTATGTGGTACGTGCTCCCTTGCCCCTCTCTCTCTCGCCTCTTGATTCCGCTGCCGTGTTACCTTTGGTTCCGTCTGCAACGAATTTGAGGGGAGGGAGACTTCACGATCGGATGGAATAACTTCCTATGTTTGTTTCGTTCTGTGTTATTAGGAGCTCCAACGAATTCTGTCGCGGACTCTTGACTTTTTCTATTGCGGGACGGATTCCGCGTCGGGTCTCCAGACACACTGTGATTACACGCTCGTCATCAAGTCCTTCGAGTCGCAGTTATTCGCCTGGAGAGAAACATGGTATACACCTAATACCTGGGAGGGTCAGTATCTGTCTTCTTCTACTTGTCATATCATGACTAATGGTGTGCCTGTCCTGGGTGTAGGTCAACCCTCCAATATTGTTGAATACAAAAAACTCATCTCGACGTTCTACTTCAACTATGCCATGCTCGTCCTGAATTCGTTCGGTTTACAAAACGCACTCGAGCGTACACCAATGGATGTGGGGTGTTTCTTTGCGAGGGTCCATTCATCTGCCGTGGGATGTGCGTTGACTGTCAGGGACCAGTTGAGTGCTCGCGGATACATGAGGTATTCGCCCGACTCGCATTTCGTGTAAACGTCTTATGCGGTGTTGAGTTTGCTCAAGGTAAATCATGGTTTCTTTCGTGAGAATAGGCAAAGGAGCTGACCAGTCTTGTTTCGCCGCCATCATCGTCTTTGTCGTTATTATAGCTCGTTCGACCAGAATTCCAGGCATTCCTCGAGAACGAGCCAAAGACCTTGTCATTGTTGAAGGATGTGGCGGATGCTTTAGAGAATGTTGCAACGAATGCGACCCATACGCCTGCCCTGTATGCTACCTTCCTGAGAGCGCTCATCTCGGCGAAGCTCGAACCCCAACAACAGAGCACTGCGACGAATGGCGATGTTAAGGCAGACGTCACCATGAGCGGCGCGAACCCCACGACGACAACGGACAACGCCCAACAACCAGACCTTTCGAACTCGATTGTAGCTGGTGCCACATCGGCGACCGACAATGCTTCCAACACGGCCAACGCCGTATTTGCCCCAACCGCTAATCCAATCACCACGAATTCTAATACAAATAACACCAACAACTCCATGCCCGGAACGTTGTCTGCGTACTATTACGACCCCAACTTTATGAACGAGTTCCATTTCGAGAGTGAGATGGGTCCGGTAGGGGATATTCCGACGTTCCCGCCGACTATGGCCCCGCCAAATCCTACCGATGATGGAGCGATGATGGGTGGGCTGACGATGGAGAATATCTTGAGCAGCGGATTTTGGGATAGTATGTTGGTCCCTGGTACGTTGTTCATAGTTCATACACTTTTCTATGTGGGAGGTCTAACAAAAAATTTGTTGTGAATTCAGGTTATAATAGTATGGACGGTCTGAGTGGTGGATTCGTGTTTGGTGCTGGTGGAAGTGGGCTGATCACACCACGGTTTGGTGTATCCCCGATGCAGTCTGGCACGAATACTCCCGCGAGAGGACAGGCTGCGCATCAGCTCACACAAAGCACGATCAATGCCGCGTTATGGACAGTTGAAGGATGGCATTAAAATTGACTCATAATTTTTGGTTCTTGGTTCCCTCCCGTGCGTGCAGATTCTGATATACTGACTCTAGTGTTGAATGTGTTGTTTCTTGCCACCGCTGTTGTTCCTTTAATTGTGTTTCGTGTATTTGTAATGTTTGATACTAGTAGTGTTGCACTTTTGTTTTACGGTATTTCGGAAATCGGTACGCTTTGTCTGCAAAACGAACATCTTGGGCAAATAGGAATACACACCTTTTTATACCCATTGTCATAAGGCGTCGCGGTCAAACAAAGCAATTGTCCCGCATATCTAATTTCGAGGTCCCTGGCCACTAGAGTTGACGTCGTGACGTGACGTAGTGGGTCTAAGTTACCACAAATAATTTCTCCCCGCCACGCAAAGCAACATTCCACGTTCCGGTTCTTCACAGCACTCCCAACCATGGGGAGACACGGGGAGACTTGACCGCTCTTTGTCACTTCTGGAACCCAGGTAACTGATCGACGACCTTGGAGTAACAGGACATGTATTGTTTGCACGCGATTTCATGACCTGCGCAGGCACAAGATATGAGCATCTTAGGAGATCGCGGACTCGCGTTTGTGGAATCAAGCCGGTGCAATGTCCTCCCAAGTGATGTTCCGATCTGGACTATCCTCCATCAGTATGATATACCGGCCAAGAAACAAGATATTTGGCATGGATATGACTCTCATGTTTTCCCTTCCCATCTGTTCAAGTGCCTCCACCCCAGTATGTTTTGCAGCGCTTTCTCTCCCTTACCTTTACTGATTCAGACCTTGCTGGGGTATGTTTCACACTTGGCAACTTGCCCTATCTAATAACTTTTCGATTTTCCAACGTCTTCGGACCAGTGAGTTTCTCTCGTCGTTGCCGTCCCTATTCTGATCTAATACTCAGCTGCAAATTGGGTGGTTGTATATGTGAGTAGAATCACTCGCGTCTATAAATCTTGACGTGCAGGACCTGCCTCTTTGATGCTGAGCAAAGCGTAAGTCAAGCCAAGGCCGCGAAGCCCTTTCATGCACTGTGCCGCACAGTATCTAACGCCTCCCTCGCACAATTGCAAAAGATCCTCTACATTTCTACGGAGTCCAGATGACTCTGATAATTCAGAAGCAGCGGCGACGTTCACTTTCACTTTTTCATCCTCCTATTCTATATCCGATTATCAGGAACCTGTTGGGTCCTAGCGGGCTCCATGAAAGTATTCGCTTGACTCGCATTTCACACAGATGTCATGTGCTGCGTTGAGTTTGTTCAAGGTAGGCTCGAACTCTGGTTATGTTTGCTATGAGAATAGCGGAGAAGCTGAACAACTGTGCGCTTTCTTCATCAGATCTGCAGTGACTCTCAACCCTGCATTCGACAGCATCAATTTTACTGTCGTTGTCGCTATCGCAGCTTTTTCGGACGCAATTTCGGATATTGCCTGAAAATGAGTGCAAGATGTCGTGGTAGGAGTCTGGTAACCTATTAGCAAGGATAGCGGCGGGTGCGACACATACACCAACTCCCTATCCTGCCTTCCTATGTTTCATGACAATTGAAGGACGGTATTAAGATTGACTTATAATACCTCTTGCTGATGATACGGTCGTTTCTCGAGTTTTGTTTCATGTATACTGTACGGCTTCTTCCTTTCTTCAAAGTGAATATCCTGGATGAAAGGGAATTTCATGTATTGTATGCATTGACACATTGACATCGAGTGTATGGTACATGCTATCTACTCAGACCCCTCACTGCACGTCTCATATTCCGATTCGCTTGAGTTCTTCTGTAGCTCCCTATCTTTCGTATTCAATTCCTCCTCCCAGCAACGGTACTCGGATATTTGCTCAGCGGTTGGCGGCAATCGACTATTCAGGCCAATGGCATCGAAAGTTTTTTCGCTTCGGAAGACGCACATGAGACAAGACCTTGAGCCATGTCCCAGTATAACGAATCCCATGGCATTAGGCTCCAGCCCTCCCTTCAAATCAGAACATGAGATTTGCGGTGTCAACTCTGGGATTATGGCAACATACGAGAGGCTCGAAACATGTAATGTCAAGTGGATCGATGCGTTTGCCACCGATCAGGGTCGAGAGATGATGAAGGAGTTTGCTATCAACAGCCACATCAACTGCCTCTGTGCGAATAAAGTGTGAACCGATTTTTTGGTTCCAGTTCTGAAAACATGTTGTTTGAGATTGTCCATGAGTGGATGAAGAATGACATGCCTGGCCAATTGCTATACTTAGAAATTCCCTAAGGTAACCAGATTCATCAACCAAACCAAAGTCCAAGCTGCGGATTGCATCAAAAAGATCGGTAGTTCCTTCCCAAGTTACATGGAGGAAAGCTGTACAGCAACGCCCAAGATCTGATGTTGCATCTCTGAGGCCCCCAGTATCTTCATCACAATCTGAGTACCATTCCTTCAGTGTTGACCATGAATGACTGTGCTCATCAGATTCTGCGACTAGCATTAAATGGCGATGGAGCCACATAAGGATGGATTTTAAAGATTAAGAAGACAACTCACAAAGAGGATGGGCATATATCAGTGCGTGGTTGTACAGGTGAGTGACACCAGTTAGAAAGGTGGTATCGCTTGTCCCGGCAACGCAGAACTGCCTTGAGCGATGTTGACTCTTTAGGTAATCTGGGAAGGATTTGTGGTAGAAGGATGGTCCTTCGTATCGTGCGTTCTCGGGCAGTGGGACTTTGACAACCGAGTGCAACTTCTGTAGTGCACTGTAGAATACTCGCGGTTCGATTCTCAGGAACAACCAGACTCGCCTCGCGGTAAATTTGATTTGTAAGAAGCGATTGAACCAGTCCTTGTCAGCGCAAAGTCCAAGGATCTGTATTGCAGTAGGAAGAATGTGGTTAGGCACTTGAGCGAGGATCCGTGCGTAGAAAATGTCAAGTGCCTCCAAGGGGTTGTTCACGCCAATACCATCCAGTCCCTTGAGCATGTTCAACACCGACTTGAGTTGGCCTTCTGGATCCCCAATGCTTTGGTCACTGACAACCCTGGTAATCGCTGAGGCAAGAACGAACAGCCCAGATGCTGCTTTCGAAATGATGTCGAAAATCTCTTCGGGAGGCCAGGATTCGCCCTGAGGAACAGTGATAACGTGTTGATAAGAGGCATAGATTTTCTTGAAGGTATCCCGCAGATATCGGTCGACATCCTCCCGTGCTTCATCATCAATGGGCAGTTCCTCCCGGGTGCAATGAATGCTGTAGTCGGGCCGAGAGAAGGTGTATTTGATGTGTGGCTCTGGGCGACTGCAGATCAACCAAAGGAATGGTAGGTCGTTCCTCTGAGCAGCATTGTTAATCAATTCGACCAGCTCGCACTGAGCCCGTTCGTCACTGCATTCGTCGAGGCCATCTAGGACAATGACGTATGTGTGCTCCGTCTGTCTCTGTGAACCAGAAGAAGCCAGGAAGGAGAATGGCTCAACGATCAGCTTTTGGAACTGCACACTGAGCACAGCGTCCAAGACCGAGGGATCAGTGGCGAGTTGATGGGTGAGGACGCGTTTATAGGGCTCGTTGTGGATTGCTATCTGGTAGGCAAGGGAGGGGACGACACGAAGAGGGTTGGAACGCTTGTCGTCTAGGGATTTAAAGAAAAAGGCCGCTCCAAGGCGCTTCTCTTTATTGGCGAATTCTGCGAATGTTTGAGCGACAGCAGATTTGCCGACTCCAGCGGCACCATGAAGCCAGACCATTTTCCATTGGCGGTGAAGACCAGAGAACCAGTCTCCGAGTTTCTTGTGGATAGTCCGCCGGCTTCCGGGATGGCATCGCGGTAGTGGATAACGGGCGCCAGCGTCTAACCCGGCGTCTGGGGCACCTGCAGCCCTGAGAAGATACAGAACTGGATGCCGACGCCAAGGAATTAGTACAATTTCGAAGGCTGAGGAGCCCATGAGACGCACCTGGCCGGCCAGTCACAAACTGCTGGGAATAATCATTCATAGTCATTGTCGAATTTGTGATCATAAAGTTGTTAGCGCCAGCGAAGGGGCCAGAGGCAGAGCTATGGGGGCGGAAATTGTCGATAATCTGCGGGTTATCTGGAATAGCAGGCTGAGTGCCAGTAAATAGTTCACCGGCCAAAAGTCCTAGGAACCATCCGTGAGTTGCAGCTAGGCACTTGATGTCTAGATGAAGCACGTACTGGGCCGCACATCACTCGTGCCCTTGGGCTCAGGTTGCGAGCTCATTTTGCCTCGAGATGCGATCCTACGATCCGGATTGGTAACCTCCTGTAGGAAAAGTTTCTTCTTCAGATACTTAAGCTTGGGGAGCATGGTTGTGTGTGGTGAGAATGGTTGATCACAAACCTGTGCATGGTCAAGCACTCCCCTTGCATCCTCAGTGTGGGACTATAATTATGTGTATGCTGATAGGTTCACTGGGCGTTCATTTGCATGTTAATGGGACAGTATATATTGCCACCGACCCTCAGTCGCTCACTGCTTAATATCGCGCGCACTTCTCCATTGCACCAGAATTCATACTCATTTTGAAACATTTCAAGTACAACTCACCGTAATACTGCCGCTTTCCCGCATATCAGATCTTCCTTTCAGTGTTGACTGATCTTGGAGTCACAGTTCTACCGTCACCTCCAGCGTCTATGTCCATTTACATCGACTGGCGGTGGTGCTGCCTGTTTGTAGGAGTTGTGGAAGTCGTAGGCCCATAGTGTTTCAGTAAATTCCGAGGGGAGGTCTGTTTTGACTTCAGTACGAGACTGGGGCAGAGATAGTGTATCATACTCAACTGTTCCGTAAACCATTGCATCGTAAACATTCACCATTCACGCGAGCACCAGTCCTGTATATGACCCCGTGGCTGGTTCCAAGACTGCGCCACGTCTCACTCTTCCTCCCATAGCCGTCATCATCTCAGCAATATACAGTGTCCTAATTCCGGCATCACGTCTGCCCTCTCGTACAAAAATCAATGTCCCCTGAAAGGACATCGACTTTAATACATTGATCCAATTGCATGTGGAGCACGGGATACATGGGGCGACGACGTTGAAGATTGAGATAAAGATCGCGAGGCAGGGGTGGGATCTGGAAGATGGGTGCAATGCTCGAGAAGTGGCAGTGGATAAGTCGAAATAGGTCGAAGTCAAGTGTGTTGTGATGTTCCAGCGGAGTTAGCAAAAATGTATAAGGAACGGTGAAAAGGATGAGACGGAGTCTCATATGTAGTCCCGGAAGAACTGTTTAATGAATACACTGGGGGCGGAAGTTTAGCACGGGCGACTCTAATTGCGAAACGAGACCTCTGAGAATTTGCGTTCATGGCCGCTGAAGGAACGCGGTTGACATGGGGCCGTCGTCGGAAAGATATGGAACAAGGTCTCTCAGCGCAATAAACTTTGGAATGGATAGCAGACGTAAGCCAATGAGAAGACCAGGAAGCTCACGGCGACGTACACAGACGAGTGGTTGAGCATGTTGAGCAAACGTCACGAATCAAGATTTGTTGCACCACAATTGATCCGGCGTCCCGAGAAAGCCGTCACCCTTCTTGGTTGTCGTAAGTCTCTGATGGCATGTAGCCCTCAATGTCTATAGATGTAGTTTACACTGTCGCAGACTACACAAAACTCACTCCGTTTTGATGTTCGACCCCAACTAGGCTATGTTAGTCCTCAACTTGAATGCAATGCCGCTGGGTAATAAATGCTACCACTCACGTTTGGGTTGATGTGATGCGAGACCGTGGTTCTAATCACTCTGTTTGATTGGTGCTCCAAGGAAGGGAGGACCATGCTTGGGGGTGGTGACGGGTACCAAGAGGTGGTATGAGTGGTTCACCGTCGATGAGGGTGCAAATCTTAGCGGCTTCACTCACCTTTTTGACGAGCCTTAGCAAACCATGAGATTTTTTTGAGCGAAATGGAAACGCAAGCAACGCAAACCGAAAACGCCCTACATCCTCCTCTTACAGCTTCGATGTCGTCCACAAATAAACCTTAGTATGCAGTTACTTCAACCCATATTAACGTTTGTACTCACAACCACTATTCGTCTTATCTTACTGGTCTGTAGATGCGCTGCAGTCTTCTCGATAGAAATTTCCGCACGCCATCCCTCGTCTGCTCACGCTCCCCATTCCTCTTGAGAGTGACCAGTGCGTATTCTTCTTTTCTTACCCATACATTTATCCCGTGCTGTCATAACCAATCTGTTCTATCGCCAATAAGCTCTACATTGCCAACCCAGGCCTGCATCCACACCTCATGGAACTCGCAAAGAAGCTCGCATTCAGTGTTCCAGCAAAGGGATACAAGTCTATACAAGCATAATTGCTGCTCAGCTTATGGGGATGTGGCGTAGTGGAGCGATATCAGTTGAGTAGAGTTTTGTTCATCTTCCTTTCACACTACGTGGATACAGAAAACTCATCTCCACATCCAGGACGGTCACTGACCTCATTCTCCACTGCAAAACCACTGTCACAAGTCCAGATATCGTCGAAGGCAAAGCGTGCGACATCGAAGTGCACAATCGCGAACAAACCTGGATTCGATGGTTTTTTGTCTTGACCGTAGCTTTAGTGCACAGAACGGGAAAACCACACTCGATCAAGGACCGAGTTGCTTTCGAGCACCGCGACGCCTGTTATTTAAATCATGGCGCTTGCCATATGCGTTTCCCTGTTAGTGTGTTTTAACTACAGCATTCGCCACGCGACACGTTGGTATCGGTCACCTGTTGCGGCTCCCTCGGATGCTTCGTTACGTGCTTATGCGGTACCCGTTTCTTTCCCCCATCCCTCCTCCCGCCTCTTCATTCCGCTTTGTGGTGCCTTTGGTTCCATCTCCAATGGATTTGAGGGGAGGCATCATGATTGGATGGAATAGTAAACTTCCTGGTTTGTGTCATTAGGAGTTCTGTCGCGAACCCTTGACTTTGTCTATTGCGGGACGGACTCTGCGTCGGGCCTCCAGACGCACTGTGATTACATGCTCGTCATCAAGTCCTTCGAGTCGCAGTTATTCGCATGAGGGAAACTTGGTATGTGCCTAATACCTGGGAAAGTCAGTATCTATCTCCTACTTTGTGATATATTATGATTGATTGTGTGCTCTCGTCCATGTGTGCAGGTCAATCCTCCAACGTCGCTGAATACAAAAAGCTCATATCGACGTTCTACTTTAACTATGCCATGCTCGTCCTCAACTCGTTCGGTTTACAAGACGCACTCGAACGTGCGCCAATGGACATGGGGCATTTCTTTGCGAGGGTCCATTCAACTGCCATGGCATGTGCGTTGATTGTCAGGGATCAGTTGAGTGCTCGCGGCCACATGAAGTATTCCCCCGACTCGCATTTCATGCAGACGTCATATGCGGTGTTGATGCTCAAGGTATGTAAATCATCGTGTCTTGTTTCGTAAGGCACAGGCAAAAGAGCTGACCAATCGTGTTTCGCTACCATCGTCGTCATCGTAGCTCGTTCGCCCATAATTCGAGGCATCCTCGAGAATGAACTAAAGACTTTGTCGTTGGTGAAGGACGTGGCTGATGCCTTAGAGAATGTTATAGCGAATGCGACCCATACGCCTACAGACTATAATTATCATTGTGTTGGATATTCGTGGACAGCTTGATTCATAATTTTTTTTGCCAGTTGTATGGTTGTTTCTTTGGTTCTGTTTCATGTAAACTCTACGGCTTGGTGTTGTGAGCATTTTGGCTCCTTCAAAATGATATTTTGGGTCAAAAGGAATACTACGTATTGTGCGCATCGACACAATCTACTCTGGCCCCTCGCTATGCGTCTCGTATTCCGATTCACTTAAACTCCTCTGCAGCTCATATTCAATTCCTTCTCCAAGCGACGATACGCAGATATTTGTTTGACGGTTGGCGGCAATCGACTATTCAGGCCAATAACATCCAAAGTTCTTGCCCTTCGGAAGATGCATATGAGACATGAACTTGACATGTGTCCCAATATAACAAATCCCATAGTATTGGGCTCCAGCCCTCCCTTCAAATCAGAATATGAGATTTGCAGTATCAACTCCGGGACTATGGCAACATACGAGTGGCTCGGCACATGTAATATCAAGTGGATTGACGGATCTGCCACCGGTCAGGGTCAAGAGGTGATGAAGGAGTTTGGTATCAACAGCCACATCGACCACCTCTGTGCGAATAAAGTGCGAACCGATTTTTTGGTTCCAGTTCTGAGAACATGTTATTTGAGATTGTCCATGAGTAGATGAAGAATGACATACCTGGTGAATTGCTATCCTTAGAAATATCGCAAGGTAACTTCCACTAATCAAACCAAAGTTCAAGCTGCGAATCGCATCAAAAACATTGGTAGTTCCTTCCCTGATATCTCTGAGGAAGGCTACACAGGTACTCCCCAAATGCGGTACCTCATAACTGAGGTCCCCAACATCATCATCACCATTCTCTGAGTACCACTCCTTCAGCGTTGACCATGAATTACTGTGTTCATCAGACCCTGCATCTAGTATCAAACAGTCATGAAGCCACGTAGGGATCAACTTCAAAGATTAAGAAAACAACTCACAAAGAGGGTGGGTACATATTAGTGCGTGGTTGTATAGGTGAGTGACACCAGTTGTGAGGGTAGTCTCAAATGTCTCGGCAATACAGAATTGTCTTGAGCGACGTTGACTCCCCAGGTAATCCGAGAAGGATTTGTGGTAGAAGGATACTCCTTCGCGTCGTGCGTTCTCGGGTGGTGGGACTTTGACAACCGAGTGCAACTTCTGTAGTGCACTGTAGAATACTCGCGGTTCGATTCTCAGGAACAACCAGACTCGCCTCGCGGTAAATTTGATTTGTAAGAAGCGATTGAACCAGTCCTTGTCAGCGCAAAGTCCAAGGATCTGTATTGCAGTAGGAAGAATGTGGTTAGGCACTTGAGCGAGGATCCGTGCGTAGAAAATGTCAAGTGCCTCCAAGGGGTTGTTCACGCCAATACCATCCAGTCCCTTGAGCATGTTCAACACCGACTTGAGTTGGCCTTCTGGATCCCCAATGCTTCGGTCGCTGACAACTCTGGTAATCGCTGAGGCAAGAACAAACAGCCCAGATGCTGCTTTAGAAACCGCGTCAAAATCCTTCTCAGGAGGCCAGCGCTCGCCCCGGGGAACGGTGATAATGTGTCGATAAGAGGCGTGTATTTCTTTGAAGATATCCCGAAGATATCGCTCGACATCTTCCCGCGCTTCATTGTCAATGAGCAGTTCCTCCCGGGTACAATGAATGCTGTAGTCGGGCCGAGAGAAGGTGTATTTGATGTGTGGCTCTGGGCGACTGCAGATCAACCAAAGGAACGGTAGGTCGTTCCTTTGGGCAGCATTGTTAATCAATTCGACCAGCTCGCACTGGGCCTCTTCGTCGTTGCATTCATCGAGACCATCTAGGACAATGACGTATGGATGCTCAGTTTGTTGCTGCGAATCAGCAGCCAGGAGTGAGAATGGTTCAACAATCAGCTTTTGGAATTGTACACGGAGTGCCGCATCCAAGGCTGAAGGATCAGTGGCGAGTTGATGGGTGAGGAAACGTTTATAAGACTCGTTGTGAATTGCAATCTGATAGGCAAGCGAAGGGATGACGCGAAGAGGATCGGAGCGCTTCTCATCCAGAGACGAGAAGAAAAAGGCCGCACCAAGACGTTTCTGTCCATTAGCGAGTTCTGCGAATGTTTGAGCGACGGCAGACTTCCCAACGCCAGCAGGCCCGTGGAGCCAGACCATCTTCCATTGGCGATGAAGACCAAATAACCAGTTCTCGAGCTTCCCCTGGATGGTTTTCCGGCTTCCGGGATGGCATTTGGGTGGCGGATAGCGGGCACCAGCGTCCAAGGCGGCCTCTGGGGCGCCTGCGGCCCTAAGGAGATACAGAACTAAACGTCGATGCCAAGGAAATTAGTACATTTTTGAGGGCTGAGGAGCGCATAAGACATACCTGGCTGACCGGCCACAAAATAATTGTGATAGGAATGATGATGATCGTTCATCGTTGGGTTGTTCATAGTAAAATTTTTAGCGCCAGCGAAAGGACCAAAGGCGCAACCGCTATTGTAGTGGAAATTGTCGGTGATCGACCAATTACCCGCAATCGAAGGCTGCACCCCAGGAAATAGTTCACCAGCCAAAGGCCCTGGGGTCCATCCGTGAGTCACAGTTAGGAAATTCATGTGTTGATGGGGTGCTTACTGAGCCGCATATCGCTCACGTCCTCAGGCCCTAGCTGTGAGTTCCTTTCGTCATGACATATGATCCTATTATCCGAACTGGGATCTTTCCGCGAGAAAATCTTCTTCAAATACTTAAACCTAGGGAGCATGACGGTGGATGGACAGGTAGTCGATCGCAAACGTATACAATGGTCGATCATTCCCCCCTGCATCCTCACATGTGGGCTATAATTACATGCATTGTGATTGGTTCATTGGGCGTTCATTCTCGCTGCAGTGCTAACAGGACAATACGTGTTACTAGCGCTCCTCTGTCATTTGTTGCTTTAGTCGCACTTGCACTGCTCCATCAAATTAGAATCCATACTCTTTTAGAACCTTCATATACAACTCACCGCAATACTGTTGCCTTCCCACATATCAGTTTTTCCTTTCAGCTCGACTGGTCTTGGAGTCGCAGCTCTGTTGTCACCTCCAGCGTCTATATCCATTTACGTCGACTAGTGATGGTGCTGCCCGTTGGGAGTTGCGGAAGTCGTAAGTCCATAGTATTTTCAGTAAAGCCCATAGCGGGACGGGGACACCGTCCGTCGCAGTGCCGAACTCGCATATCGTTTGAGGGGGGTCTGCTCGGACATGAGTGCAGGAAGAATCGGAACAGAGACAGTATGCCATACCCAACTAGTCCATAGACCACTGTATCATAAATATTCACCGTTCATGCGGGCACCAAACCAAGACGCATTTGTCCGGGTGACCTGTGGCCGGTTCCAAGACCGCTTCACATCCCACACTTCCTCCTCCAATAGTTGTCGCCATCTCGGCAATATACGGTCTCCTAGTGCCCGTCGTCGCGCTCTGCCCACTCACATACACGAAGTCAATTTCCGCGAAAAAGACGTGTGGCTCTGGTCCAATCGCATGCCGGGTGCGGGGTACATGGGGTGATGACCGTTGAGGATCGAGATAGAGATCGCGAGGCAGGAGTGGGATCTGGAAGTTGATTACAATGTTCAAGTAGCGATGGTGAGTAAGTGGGGTGCGTTGTGATGTCCCAGCGGAGTTGACTGAGGGGGTATGAGGAACAGGCGAAAAGGATGAGACGAAGCCTCATGCTTTGACCATGGAGGGAGTCTCATATGTAGTCTTAGTATGGCATCCAGTAGACGAAGGTCGAACGAATGAGGTCCCATACCACAAGATAGATTGATGGATCCATAATACAAGAAACAAGTCCTCTGAGAACTTGTATTCAAGGCCGCTGGAGGAACAAGGTTGACACGGGCTGCCGTTAGAAGATACGAAGCAGGGTCTCTTAGTGCAATAAGCCCTAGATTGGATAGCGGATGTAAGTCAATGCAAAGACCACGAAGCTCACGACGACTTACACAGACGAGCGGTCAAGCACGATCGTAGCAGTCACGAATCACGCTTGATTGCACCACAATTGATCCGGCGTCCCGAGAAAGCCGTCACCCCTTTAGTTATCATAACTCGGATAGCACGTAGCCCAGCGTAGCCCTCTCCCGAGTCCGACTCTCACACACTCTCTCGCATTCTCTTTCCCCTTCTCCTTCTCCCTTTCGGTCCATTGTCCATTGGGATGGCTTCCGTAATTGAAATTTCGTTCTGGCATCTGGATTCCTTTCATGATGTATCAATAGGAGCTCGAACGGTTTTGGCGCTTGACTGTCTGCACTGGAGGACGGACGCCGCGTTGAGTCTCCAGACACGTACAATGATATGCTTGCTGCTGAATCTTTCGAGTTGGATCCACCTGCCTAGGGGGAGACGTAATATGCTATCGTATCTTGGGGAGGTCAGCACCTACCCTTCTCCTTATGACTTCGCAACTGACAGTACTTATGTGTATGTGAATAGACGTAGTCCAACCACACACTGTCGCCAATTACAAATCTCACGTGTTCGGCCTCAGCTTGAATGCATGCCGATGGGTAATAAATATTACTGCTCCAGTTTAGGTTGATGCAATGCGAGACCGTGGTCACAATCACTCTGTTTGATTGGTGTTTCAAAGAGGGGGGGACCATGCTTAGAGGTGGCGATGGGTACTAAGAGGTGGTGTGAGTGATTTACTGTCAATGAAGAATGTGCAAATTCTAACGGCTTCATTCACCTTTTCGATGAGCTTTAGCAAACGACGAGAGTCTTTGAGCGAAATAGAAACACAAGCAACGCAAGCGGAAAACGCCCTGCATCCTCCTCTTGCAGCTTCGATGTCGTTCACAGATTAACCTCGGTATTCAGTTATTTCGATCACGTCAACGTTCGTACTCCTCACGGACCATTATTCGTCTTGTCTCATTGATCTGTAGATGCACTGCAGTCTTTTCGATAGAAAGTTCCACACGCCATCCTTCGTCTGCTCACAATCCTCATTCCTCTTGACAACCAGTGCGTATTCTTATTTTCCACCGCATCCGTCCATCCCATGCTGTCGTAACCAGTCTGCTCTATTGCCAGCAAATTCTACATTGCCAACCCAGACCTCCATCTGTGTCTTACGGAACTCGCAGAAAAAAACTCGCACTCAGCGTTCCAGCAAAGGGATACAAGTCCGTTGAGATTGTACAGGCGTACTTGCCGTTCAGCTTAAGGGGATGTGGCACAGTTGAGCGACACAAACAGGATAAGACGTGCTTGCTCGGCATGGCTATCAGATGAGTCTTATTCATCCTCTTTTTGCATTGCGTGGAAACGGAAAATTCATACCCGCGTTCCTTCACACCCAGGACGGCCACTGATCTCGCAAGACCGTTGCCACAAATCCAGGCACTGCCGAAGGCAAAGCACGCGACATCGAAGTGCACAGTCGTGAACGAGCCTTGGATTCTATGTTTTTGTCTTGACCGAAGCTTCAGTGCGCAGATTGGGAAACCACACTCATTAAGGAGGAGTGAGTTATTTTTTTTAAGTTCCACGATGCTTGTTATTTTAAACCACGGTACTCACCATATGCGTTTCTGTGTTTTAGCTACGTTATTTGTCATGCGACGTGTTGGTGTCGTTCATCTGTTGCGGCTCCTTCGGTACTTCACTACGTGCTTATGCGGTATGTGTCCTCTTGCCCTCCCTCTCTCACCTCTTGATTCCGCTTCAGTGGTGCCTTTTGATTCCTTCTACAGTGAATCTGAAGGGAAGGAGACTTCATGATCGGATGGAGTAATTAACTCCTGATTCGTGCCCTTAGGAGCTCCAACGAATTCTGTCGTGGACTCTTGACTTTTTCTATCGCGGGACGGATTCCGCGTCAGGCTTCCAGACACTGATTACATGTTCGTCATCAAGTCCTTCGAGTCACAGTTACTCGCATGGAGAGAAACGTGGTATGCACCTGGTAACTGGGAAGGTCAGTATCTGTCTTCTTCTACTTGTCAACTAACGGTGTGTCTGCCCATGGATGCAGGCCAGCCCTCCAATATCGCAGAATACAAAAAAACTCATCTTGACGTTCTACTTTAACTGTGCCATGTCGTCCTCAACTCGTTCGGTCTACAAAACGCACTCGAACGTGCACCAATGGACATGGGGCGTTTCTTTGCAAGGGACCATTCGTCTGCCACGGCATGTGAGTTGATCGTCAGGGACCAGTTGAGTGCTCGCAAACACATGAGGTATGCGCCCGACTCGCATTTCATGCAGACGTCTTATGCGGTGTTGAGTTTGCTCAAGGTAAATCACCGTGTTTTTTTCGTGAGACCACAGGCAGAAGAGCTGAACAACCGTGTTTCGTCGCCATCCTCGTCATCGTAGCTCGTTCACCCGGAATTCCAGACATCCTCGAGAATGAACAAAAGACTTTGTCGTTGGTGAAGGACATGGTTGATGCCTTAGAGAATGTTGTAGCGAATGCGACCCATGCATCTATAGAGCGTGGTCATCATTTTGTTGGATATTCATGGACAGTTGAAGGACGGTCTTAATATTCATTCGTTCATGCTATCTACTCAGACCCCTTGCTACACGTCTCGTATTCCGATTCACTTGAATTCTTCTGTGGCTCCTTATCTTTCACATTTAATTCCTCCTCCCAGCAACGGTATTTAGAGACTTCCTCGGTGGTTGGTGGGAATCGACTATTCAGGCCAATAACATCGGGATCTCCCGCCCTCTGGAAGATGCACACGAGACCTGACCTTGACCCGTGGCCCAATATAGCAAATCCCATGGTATGGAGCTCTAGCCCTCCCTTCAAATCAGAATATGAGATTTGCAGTATCAACTCCAGGACTATTGCAACGTACAAGAGGCTCGAGACATGTAATGTCGATTGGATTGATGGATTTGCCACCGGTCAGGGTCGAGAGGTGATGAAGGAGTTTGGTATCAACAGCCACATCAACCACATCTGTGCGAATAAAGTGCGAACCGATTTTTTGGTTCCAGTTCTGAAAACATGTTGTTTGAGGTTGTCTATGAATGGATGAAGAATGACGTACCTGGCGAATTGCTATCCATAGAAACTCCCTAAGACAAATCCCACTAAACAAATCAAAGTTCAAGCTGCGAATTGCATCAAAAAGATTGGTAGCTCTTTCTGAGGTATCTTTGAGGAGAGCCGTACAGACGCCTGCCAAAACTGCCACTTTATGTCTGAGGCCCTCAATATCATCACCATTCTGTGAGAACCACTCCTTCAGCGTTGACCATGAGTGACCGTGTTCATCAGATTCTGCATCTAGCATTAAACAGTCATGGAGCCACGTAAGGATCAATTTCAAAGATTAAGAAGACAACTCACAAAGAAGGTAGGTACATGTCAGTACACGGTTGTATAGGTGAGTGACACCGGTTACAAAGGTAGTCTTGAATGTCTTGGTAATACAGAATTGTCTTGAGCGAAGTGGACTCTGGAAGTAATCCGAGAAGGATTTGTGGTAGAAGGATGGTCCTTCGCGTCGTGCGTTCTCGGGCAGTGGGACTTTGACCACTGAGTGCAACTTCAATAGTGCACTGTAGAATACTCCCGGTTCAATTCTCAGGAACAGCCAGACTCGGCTCGCGGTGAATTCAGTCTGTAGGACAACAAACCACTTCTTGTGAGCACAAAGTCCAAGGATCTGTGTTGCAATAGGAAGGAGGTGGTTGGGCACTTGAGCGAGGATCCGCGAGTAGAAAATGTCGAGTGCCTCCAAGGGGTTGTTCATGCCAATATCATCCAATCCCTTGAGCATGTTCAACACCGACTTGAGTTGGCCTTCTGGATCCCCAATGCTTCGGTCGCTGACAACTCTGGTAATCGCTGAGGCAAGAACAAACAGCCCAGATGCTGCTTTAGAAACCGCGTCGA